>WFKH01010931.1:71518500-71529525 GCA_016163765.1 Magallana hongkongensis
CACACACACACACACACACACACACACACACACACACACACACACACACACACACTTCATATCAAATCAGTAAATATTGTTATAAGTATTTTGTGTGGATTCATTATATATACATGTAAATGTGTAAAGAATGGTCATATATACATGAACATGCACTACCTCTCTTCAAGTCTGTTGCATTCCGTAACTTCATCCTCGTCGTTATGTTTATGGCCTTTGTGACAAGTGAAGCTACAGCAAAATTTTAGAATTTCCAAAATAATTCAATGCTACTTTAGCAGAAACTATTTTTTTTTAATATAACTTGAAATAACATTTATTATATTATTTAAATCAGTTTCAGTAATAATGCCTCAAAAAATTCTGATACGAATTACTATTTTTCTTAAAGTCTCTGTGAACAAAACAGCAAACGTTTTTATTATACTTTCATGTTAAATACTGAAATCTGATTGGTTTAGACGTAGTTGAAAATCCGTTCTATTACCCTCAGCGTTGGCAACACACTTGACAACGGGTAACACAACGAATTGTTACATGCGCGTAAATTATGCGCATACGGTTCGACGTACATTTTACGGCATTTCTATAAAAAAGCAGTAAAATTTTCTATAAATTAAGACTTTCAGTATAATAAAATAAATAGTGCCTGTTTTGGAAGGTTACAGTTGAAACTGACACCCCTCCAAAACAATTGTCAACCTCCGCTTCGCGTCGGTTGACAATGGTTTTCTCGGGGTGTCAATTTCAACTGTTACCCTCCCAAACAGGCACTATTTATATAATGTTGACCGGCTAGGATAATATCTAGAGAATATGTCCTCTATTTCAATTATTTGCCTCTGATTTGTTGATTCGTAAACGATGACGTAAATAAACCTTCGCGACTCCAAAACAAGGTGACGTCATAATAGGCAATCAGTCAAGGCAAATAAACAACGGACGCGCAATGCGATGGTTTGCTATCATAACGGGTATATGGATTTGCGAATTATTGTGAAGTAAAATCAGGTAAAACATCTTTAGCCTAGTTCCTACAGACAGTGGAATATCACCAGTGACCTTTTGATACCCACGATATTTTGAAAATGAACTCTTTGCGCAAAACTGAATTCGTGAACTCTATGTTGAGCCGAGAAAAATACGGCGATCTGTTTTCAAATCCTTTCTCGATTTTTGGTTTGTTTCTTTATATAACAAAACAAATGTTGAAAAAAAAATGCTTCGCGTCGGGCAATATTTCGTCCCTCGGGGGCTAATATAATCAATGTTGCCCTCAACCCCAGTCAATATTTGTATAATACGTTTTAACGTTTTTAATTATGATGACGTTTAGATTGGATATCAATTTCAGTTTTAGTCTTTTTACTCTAAAAATAGTCAAACATTCACCCATTCAGCTCATTACAGGCGATATTTATTTTCGCTAGCCAAAGGTTTTCGGTCTACTCCGCTCTCAAAAACCCTTGGCAGATCTCATACATATTAACAAGCACCTGTTTTAATTGTTGCGATTAGGTCAGCTACTTGCAGCTGCAGCCAATCACAAAACAGAGTTTGTCAACGATTTTTCGTAATGAGATCTGCTAAGAGTTTATAGGGAGCGGAGTAGACCGAATCCTTTTGGTCAGCAAAGATGTGCCATGTGCCACTTATCGATTTATTGAATCATAAATAAGAAATTTGATTTGTTGTTTTATCCTGAAGACACTGAAATTTGATCATTATTCGTTGATAACATATGGTCCGAATTTCTCGTGATTAGCAGCAAGTCAAAGTTATTTGCAACGAAATATATATATAAATAAACCCCATAAATCAGACATTCATTACAAATATTTATAATTGTTAAATCAACCTACAGAAATTTAGGACACAAACAACATATTCAATAAACATTTACAGATTTTCATTTCTGCTAAAACATACAACATTTTTAAAAGTATCATTTAAATCATAATAATAGTAATGCTTTAAATACTAGATCGTTCTTAATTAAATTCTTACCTTCGGTGCATCACTTGTATTCTAATTAATAAAAAAATCAGTTAGCATGAGAAACATGTTAATCATTAACTAAAATGATAATTTTTAGAATTAAAGTTAGGGAAAAAAGCCCAAAGTATTTACCCTTGCCCTAATCTGTAATTACTCATCGTTCGGTCCCCACGTTATGTTGTGTTTAAACTGAACACTTGTTGAGAAGCTTTTATATGAAATGAAAATAGATAAGGACATAACACGTGATTTTTATAGATTTCAAAGAAAAATGTCCTTTTCTTGCTAAAACACTATCAAAGCAACTTTCAAAATATGTAACGCTTATTTGACATATTTGAAGTATTTTGATACAGCATTTTTTTAAATAATGTTATCTATCATCTATTCAAAAAATATATCATTTGATGAACACATGATGCGATATAATACAGCAGAACCACTTTTCACATTTTAAATCAAGGATTTCACATTAACAAAACCGTATTATCGGTATTTCACTCAAGGGTGTATATTGCAGACAAGAAAATTGAAAACGGTTTTTTTTTTTTATATACATGTAACTTTATAATTTTCTTTTTTTTCAATAGGACAAAAGATATTGATATGTTTACGTGCCCTGACAACAGTTAAATGTCGGTGGTGGTGTAATGTAAACATTGGAATGCTTTATTAGTTTTATTAGTTGTATTTTAGGCGATTGTAAATATTTGAAAACAGAGTAGATTAGAAACTTTTTTGTCAGAAAAGAGACTGGAAAATGTCCAGCAAATGTCAAAATCAATGAATCATGAGATATTGAATAGGTTAAATACTTATTTTTCTTCCGCTTTTGTGTTTCGACGTAAAATAAAATACCTAATCTATTTCCCGGTATTTGTGTACGAAATGGTCAATTCTTAGAAATAACTATCATTTTATGACCAGACAAATATTTAAGCTTAATTTAATTTTAAAAAAAGGCCTGGATATCGCACACATGACAGTGCATAAACAAGTGATCTATAGCCATATAAAACTTGATCATTGGCATGAGATTCATAACATTGACACATGTATTAAAATGGGCTGTCTATCGAATGTTTTTCTTCCAAAAAGGTTTTATAACTTCTTTCATGAAATGAACACAAAAATACAGAAATGAATTTTATATTCAAAATTTTTTTGAGTCATAGGTGGGGTTTGTGGGTGCGTTTTCCTCAAATGAACCTCAATATACCCTAATGATCCCCCGTGATACCCAATGAAGTGTCTTTTATTTTCCCGAACTCAAATAATATCTCCAAACAAGTTTAGCTTTTTAAAAAAGCTTACCGTCTTTAAAGCAAACTTTAAACAGCATTAAGTTATCAAAGAAAATTAAGGTCGCTTTCCTCTATATGCAATGGCTTTTGAAACTTTTTTTATATGTACCTTAAAGGGGCATGGTCACGATTTTGGTCAAATTCTTTTTTTCTGTGTTTATTATTTACAATGATTTAGGAATGCATTAATTTTCTAATGATCAAATGAAATTTGAGAGTCATCATGCATAGAGTTTTAAGCAAGATACAGGGCCACAATTCTTTGTGACGTAAACAAGGCTCGTGCCCTGTTTTTATTTACATTGGTTCAATATACCAGAAAAAAACCTTTTTCAATCTGATTTGTCTATCTTCTTATTCGTTTTCAGCATAAATAAACAGTTCTTAACGGTTAACACATTCATTTTAGGTCTAAAACTTGATTTTTCGCTTCAACATTCAAAACTCAAACAAAAGCTTTGTTTACATAGCAGAGAATTGTGAGCTCTGTAACTCAATAACTCAACGACTAACACTCAAATTTTGGTTGTCCATTAAAATGCCTTTCTGAAGCTTTGTAAACATTTAAATCGAAAAAATAATTTTCAACCAAATTCGTGACCATGCCCCTTTTAGCGTGCGCGCCTAAAATTGAGAAATGCGTACCACGTGGATGTGAGTTGAGATCGACTATAGTAAGGAAAAAGAGATCTTAGGAAGGGTCGTATTATTTTAATAAAATCAAACTAAACACCACGGCATTCAGCACTCTGTTTTACTGATATTAGAACCATTTTAACAAGACTTTGGACTTTCAGTAAGTCTTAACTATCTATTCTTGCGTCAAAACAAGTTAAAAAGACAAATCTTGTTGATTTCAAAGAGCCATGGTTGTATGGCCAGCAATGAAATAGACGGCCTTTGTCACAATGCTGTTTGACACAACTACCCATTGTCCAAGCTCCTGTTAAAATGGTTCTAGTTTTATCCGATGCCATATCTGCTAACCTTTTTTAACTGATATTAGACGTACCGTTTTAAATTTTCATATTTTTGTATTTGCATAAACAATTTGAAAAGAAAAGAACAAAAAAATCAAACAGATATTATAGAACATTGCTTTCAACTAGTTGTGCTGAAAACTTAAAGCCTGAATTTCTTTGATAGCTAATATTATTGCTTTTTTCGTTTTCTCACTTTTTAAGATTTAAAAACTACGAAAATTGCTAAGTCGTACGTAAAAATGATCACCAGAAAATTATCTCCCTTGCGCCGAGCAGTTTTTCAACCAATGAAATAAAAGTAAATTTTCACATCATGTATTTTCTTCCAATCACAAAGGAGAGGAAGTGCACAACCCGGAGACTGTAAATTATTTCAACTCTTTATACCGTCTTCCAAGGAAGATTAAAATTTAATTGGCTTTATTGGTAAAACCTGATCAATAGAGGGGCTCATGGAGATTTTCTTAATTTTTTTCAGGTTCATTTAAAATAGTCAATAGTTTTTACATTGCATCTCTTAGACGAGTCTTTCTTTGAAACGAGTTCCTCTGTGGTTTTTCTTTTTTTTTTAAGTTCAACAAACCTTTCAAGAAAGTGAAAAAATATACCACTATTAAGGAGATGCTTTGCTGTCGCCATCAAAATACATATCGCTGCTGAATTAATATTTGTGGTAAATAAAAAAAATTTAATCTCAGATTATTTGGAAACACTGTATTCTATGTAAACCAATGCGATAAAAATAACAAGTATAAAATTCAACCCTCTTTCCTTCTCTCTGTTTATCTCTCACATTTATTTCATACCGACGTATCCACCCCTACACCTGTAAAGAATGTCATTTTCTGATGAACGTATTTAAATAGATTTCATGGTAATATTAGTAATATACTAGGAAAACAAATTCCTGGAAAAGAAAATTCATGTATTTTTTAAAACGTACATGTAATAATCACATGATGCAACTTATATATAAAGTTGATTTTTGCTTTCTAACAATTAGAGGTTTTTTTATTTTCCTGTTAACAAGTCCAAAGGGTAACAGAGAATATGCCGGAAAGTAAGTAATACTTATTTAAAATGTTTAATATTTGTAAAAAGTAAAGAAATCCGTTTTATTGGACAGTTATTAACTTTTGCAAAAATAGAAACTAAATTGTTGAGTAAGAGCACAGAACACAAAACACGGTCTTTATCATCAATGCATTCCAATTGTATAAAACTGTCTTATATAAAAGCATAAGATCCATTAAAAAATTATCTAATTAGATGTAAATTTCCTTAATTTTCACCTTGCTTTTATGCAGTATTTTTTGCATATGTTAGTTTTTTCCACTTAAAGCCATTATAGCATAGCTATTTTTTAAAGGATTCTAAGCTACAAGACGATCACTTTGTCAATTTACTCTTTTATATTGACCAAAGGACCCATGTGGCTCATCAGTATCGATCAGATCCAACCCAACACCAGGGTAAACCCCAACTAATCCCCGGGTTTACTTTCGGGGTTGATTTGGTGTTTACTCTGGGTTTGCTTTTTTAAAGAATTGCGTTTGTGGTTTACCTTTGGTTTACTCTGGATTTGCTTTTGGAGTCAACTGTACGCACTGAAGTGTGAAGCAGACCCGTCTTTTATTTTACCATCTTACTACTTGTAATTCCTGACCCTCGATATTCCAAACACACATGTAGTGTCTGCTTTATATTACTCTTTGTGTCCACTCTGTTTGCTGTTTACTTTTAGTTTACTCTGGGCTTAATCTTGGTCCACTCTAGTAAAGTCGGAGGAAACCCAGAGTAATCTCCGAAAGTAAACCAAGGGTTTAGTTGGGGTTTACTCTCTGTTATGTTAGGTCTGATCAGTTCTGTATGTATCATAAATTGCCGTAAGATGTTGGGATTTTTTTTTACTTCTGTAACACTGGTGGACCATAATAACAACAATTCAAAGGCGTTTTGCTTCTTTTTGTAGAAACTATATTAAACTGTGGAGTGTGAAAAAAATCGACGCAACGCGTTGCGGCCGACTATTAATATTTACGTATTGATTCTAAGACGTAATTTTATGTAAAAATTGGTCATACAAATAAAATTGAAAACTCATATCAAAGATTTAGTATACTGAATTTAAAATGAAAGAAATACAATTTGTCAATTTCGTTCGTAATGGTTAAAAGTTAAATAATCTAACTACATTGTATGTAAGCTGTTCTAAGATAAGCCTAAGAAAAAAATCCATTATACTTTTTCACAAAGTAGTTTTGTTTTAACTAACTTAGGATGTGATTCGTGCTGCAAGAAACTAAAGGATTCACCCGGAGGTATACATTACATGTGTCTTGATTGTGACGTTTACCTTTGCAAAATGTGTTATGAACAGGAAGCACAACCCGAGGAACACTGTCGATCCCACAATATGCGAAGAATGGGTTCGTTATTCTTTTTCTTTGCAATTCTATTAGTTTTACTCTATGAATCAGAACGGTATAGTTTTATTCATTCTCTACTTATTTGCTAGTCAAAGCTATGACCTAGTTTTCAGTTGGAAATAAAACATTAAAAAGTTTTATAGTCTGTCCCAAGTTATTGCTTCCATCACTTTTTGATGATTTTTAATAAAAATACACTTATCTGTGATAGAAATTAAGTTGAAATCGATAAAAGGGAAAATATCCAAGATATCTTCATTGACACATTCATAAAAGTTCAAAGGAAAGTAAACAAATCTCTTACGGAGATCTATAATGGGGGATGTTTACATCTATTCACCATTCGGAACTCACTCGAAATACATTGCACAATTTTTCAACATTATCATCCGGGCTATTTCATGGCTGATGCAATGCAAAATTCCTGTAGACTTTCTATTTTGGGTTGTGTATTGAAGCATGAAGGGGTAGAGGGGGCGTTTGAAAACATATAATCTGGACATATTTCATATTAGTGGATGAACGTAGTTTGAGCACAAAGGTATTTATGATTATCGAAATATCTAGCGAAAAGTGGTGGAAGCAAAAACTCGGGACAGAATATTAAAGCAGTTGGCAATGGTTACAGCTCAAAATAGATCTCTGATTTTGCGCATTTAAATGATAAAGGGATGTTAAAATTCAAAACAAAACATCATTCTCTCCCGATTAACCGTCAATAAGCAAGACTAAGTATCACTTTCTTTACGTTGTTAAATAAGTTACCTACTTGGGGAAAAATGACATATTTCCTCATGTAAGCGATGTGGCCTGTGGGCTTCTTAGTTCTTGTCCAGAGCAATCATATCAAAAATAATTTTACAAAGTAATTAATTAAAACATTTTAATTAATCTTAACCAACAAAAGTACATTAACTTATGTGGATTTTTTATATGATTTAAAGAATAAATAATTTAATTTCTAATTTTTTGTAGGGGATGACGATGATGATGATGAAGATGATGAAGATGATGATGAAAAATGATGACAATATAATTTTGATTCGAGATTCTGAAATAAAAAGATAAAATTTCATTTCTCGTTATTTTTCTGTCAGATTGCAGATATGCCTAATAGGACATGTAAATGATAAGTACCAGACACCACTGTGGCACGGAATGATGAAGATTTCGCCTTAAATTTTTGTAATTGAAATTGAGAGAAAATATCTTCACATTGTACAAACAGTTTTGTATAAATGCACTGCTTTTTTAATCTTTTTATTTTACCCTTTTCTGACTTGCCCTGTTTGTGAATAAAACATTTAAAATTTTAAAATTGAAGAGTAAATAATACTAGTAGGGGCGTACTTAATCAGTAGCGTAACACAAACTTAAACTGTTTTCAAATTCCACAGAAAACGAAAGAAAAATCGGAAAAAATTGATTTATTAAAGTTTAAAAACAATGCCTATACAAAACCGAATTCACAAAGTGTTCTTATATCACCTTTAATTTGAATCCACATCATACAGCTTATGAACTTCACCGTGTTTCAAAGACGAATCAATAATTTTAAAGCAGAAAATATATAATTCAAGTAAAGCCTTTTTCTTTTGGATCAAATTAAATTGATTAAAACTTGAATAAACAGAGTCAAGTTAGCACTACTGTCTCAATAATAGGCTATCAGTTTAGACAAAAGTAAAGAACTATATATGATAAGAGTTTAATTTTGCCCCCATAATTAGCCACTTTTTAAAGTGTTTCGGGTACAATAAAATGTTATGTTATTTTTTAAAAGAGTTGATATAAAATATATTTTTCACCTGTTTATTATATTTATTTGCACTCAAGGACAGTATATGACGTCAGAAGTGACGCTATTTTTATAATCCATTCAAAATCAGTCCAAAATTGACATTTTTCTTACATTTTTACGAATGGGAAATATAGAGCGCATGCTTGAACAAGGTTAATTTTTTTGTCACTTATTAGTCTTGGCTAGATATATCTCTGATTAAAATATTTTGTTTGTTCAAGCATGCGCTCTATGTTTTCTGAAAGAAAAGCTGCTTGAAAACAAGCTGTTTTATGCTAAAAATGCAAAAATGGCGGGAAAAGGTTGTCTTTACGATGTCGTATTTCTAAATTGTGGGCACTTGAATCAAAATGAACATTATGTTAAAACATCACATGCATATATGTACAAAGAAAACAAAGAATTACAGTTATATGATGATGTTCATTTTTAGGGGGCAATTTTATGCCCTTATCATACATAGTCCTTTGAACTTTTCAATAACGCATGCGCTTAGGGCGTTTCGTTGGAGGTTGTGGTCGAATCTTTTTGTCCCATCTTTGGAACTTCTTCCTTCTGTTCTTTTTCGATGACCGTTTCCATAAGAAATAACAGCATATGCAAACAGTTGCGAGAACTGATAGAGCTAGTGCGGCACCCACTGTTGCAGTAATAATACCTACAATAACATGGTTCATCAATATACTTACACATAGCTATGTCAAAAAATACCTCAATGTTTAAAAACCCAAATGACACAACTCACCAAATGGCCATTTTTTCTCGCTGTTTACTTTAACGTTCTGACCTATAAAGAAAATTTACTAAGATTTCAAAACAGAATAAATATTTTTACTAATTTTCATTATGTTTTCCTAATCTTTCTTCACAAGTTAAACATACATTAAAACTTACTAGTCGTGAATTTAGGTCCAACAATATTGCCAGATCCACTTCCACCTCCATTCCCAACTCCACCCCCGGCATGATTACTGTGTCCACCCTGCACTCCACTCCCGCCTTGTCCACTGACTCCTCCAAATCCAGGTACGATGTTAGCTACACGTGTCACGCTAGTCGTGGAACCACGTATGCTTACTTTTGATGCCGGTCCTTTATTGCCAAATACAGAGCCAGTCACAGTAGACACACCTGATGAACGCGTCGTGTGCAAAAGAGCACCTGCTCCTTGCTGACTGTTTGTTTGTCGGGAAGATTTGTTTGTGCCAAATAAGGACTGTGTGACTTTATGATTTGACACGACAATGCTCCCATTAGGACCACTTGTTTTGGTTCCTGTAGTTGTTCTAGAATTGGTATGGCCAACAGCGTTATATATTGAAGCGCTGTAAGTTGGATTCTGTTTTATCGGAAGGGAAGTCGTTGATCCACTCTTTCCGCCATAGACCGTGTTATTCACTGTTGAAGTCATATTTTGAAGACCGATTTGTGAATTTTGATGACTTACAGAGTTTCCAGAGTTTGGTTTTGTTTGGCTGCTAGGATGTCCATTGTTTGGCATCAATGTGTATGCAGTTGATGTTGAGATACCATTCCCGTGACTTAATGATATTGACAAATGTGGCTGGGAAATCTCTGATTCGAAAAAAAATTATTCAAAATCAACCCAAACGAGAAGTGTACAATTAAAAGTAAACTAATTTTAACGAATGTGCGTTTTTGACCAAATTTCATTTTATGTCGATTTTTAGAGATACAGGTATGTCCTTTTTACTTACGAATATTACATATCTCTCCAGTGTATCCGGAGTCACACTGACAATTATAGCCTCGTTGTGAATCCACACAGGTACCGTGTATACATGGATGGCTGCTACATTTTATTGCTTAAAATAATAATCAGTCATGTATTGCTAAACAAACTTTGAATGCAAAAAGACGTGTTTCGTAAAGCGCGTACTTTAAAACGAAGTTTAATCTTTTTTGGCACCTCCGGTGATTTTGCGGCAGAGGATTTCATTGGAAAATATTTTTATCATTCATATATAATTGTTAGAATTTGAATGCATATATATTTGTACTATATTTTATAAAATTGAATTTAAAACATGCTTCTTAATCCGGTACAGTTAGGATAGCAACGTGTTACGCTATATTTTCATTTCTGAAAATCCTCATGTATTTTGTTATCCAGCACTTAAGCTAAAAAAAGGGAAGCGTATTTTTTTTTAAAAAGCTAATGTATTTTGCACATGCAGAAAGGCAAACTTTTTTATTCTGAAAAATGAAACGTTCGTATAATGTATAATTTTTACTTACGAGTGTCGCACGTTTTCCCTAAATATTTAGACGGACATTCACAAACGAAACCCGCAGCGGTGTCTTTACAAACTCCACGAAGGCAAGGCGAAGGCGAGTCTCTACACTTTATTACTGAAAAATAAATATATGCAGATAAAGTCATCCATACTCAGAACTGATCACAAATGTATTACCATATTCTTCCAACAAAACAAACTGTGTTTTCTTCAATATGAAATCTTGACTGGTCATGATTTTAACGTCAACAA
>WFKH01010931.1:71563115-71574872 GCA_016163765.1 Magallana hongkongensis
CTGATAATTTATGAAAAAAATACCAGCTTTTGAACTTAGTCATTTTTCGACAAAATATTGCATATAGGGTACCTTTATTGTACGGATAACTCCTCTTACAGTTTTCAAGATAGGAAGTTGTTGTTGTGCAGATCAATTGTACATATATTAGAAGTAGGCATATTGCTAGGATTTTGATTTCTGATAATTTATGAAAAAAATACCAGCTTTTGAACTTAGTCATTTTTTTGGCAAAATATTGCATATAGGGTACCCTTATTGTATGGATAACTCCTCCTACAGTTTTCAAGATAGGAAGTTGTTGTTGTGCAGATCAATTGTACATTTATTAGAGGTGTGCATATTGCTAGGATTTTGATATCTGATAATTTATGAAAAAATACCAGCTTTTGAACTTAGTCATTTTTTGGGCAAAATATTGCATATGGGTACTCCATTTCTTTGGATACGGTAGGTAGTGTTTATCAATTCAGGGTTGACATGGATTATGGGTACAGTTCACATAAAAGAAAACCCGGTTTGCTGTCACATTGACAGCTTTTCACTTGTTTAAAGTAGTATACTAATCAACTTGGTTTTAAAGCTGATACTAATTGATTATAATTTAAATTCCTTAAAATCAAAATGTGTACATGAAATATAAAAAGCAATTATTTTCAATAACCTACATTATTGTGATTGACAATGTGAATAAACATTTGAACTTAAAAGACCCAGTGTTGTAATATTTGTGGAAAAATTACAGACAGATCAGAGATCAGAATACCGGTAAAATGTGGCGGTGGTTGGTACAGTTAACGTCCTTTGCCGAGTCTTTGATTGTCCTGATATTCGTCTTCTGAATGAAAAGCTTGAAATAATCATCGTGCATGATGACCAGTAGTGTCGTCTTCATTCGGTGAAGTAATAAAAAATCTGGTGGTTTGTGCGTATATATAAAACACAAAAACTAAATTGATCTATAAAAATATCTTCATCGTCTACAAAAGCTATTACAAGATAGATCCCTGTTTAGAACATTAATCGGCCATCTGTATTGTCACGAGACATACAGGGACTTTCTATATGAGCTTTATAATTAATTATAAATCTCCATAATCCGTTGTCAATTGTTTAGTAACAGGTTCTTCATGTGTCTTTACATACAATATACAAGCAACTATATAAGTAACTATATATGACAAAATCTGACAACGTTTGAAGCTGTAAATAATACTAGGCTATGCCCAATCATTTTGCATTGTACATTGTTTATACCCTTTTGAATATTCTTCTATAATGTACTTCTCACTTAAACAAAGTCCACCAAAACGAATGTTAAATCAAACGGTCTAATAAATTCAATGATGACCAGCCTGCCTGTCCAACATAAAAATTGTTAGACCGCTACGTCACAGCTTATTAATATTCGACCGATCTCAGCGGAACGAAAATAGCCAAAGAGCTGTGCGACATGAAGGGCTGGTTGCTACTTGAAATTATACTTGCATCTGTAGTGAAGGATATAACAAAACAGATGTTGACTGGGACTCAAGTAACATTGTTGGAATGTGTCCCACATTTGTGTCTTCGGGTCCAACAAATCTTATCTTGCCCTCATACCCAGTTAGTAACTGTATAATATGAGAAGTCTTCATACTTTAACTTGCGATTCAAATCCAAATATTTACATTAAGTATATATTTCCCTTTATGTTTGCATTTGTAATATGCAGCGTTCAATTTCCTGTGAATACACTTATCTAATTCATGTGCAAGGAGCTCAAATATATTAAACGTCATCACGCGTTTTGAGTATATTTTTAAATGTAAGATTAATTAAAACGTTTAAACTTACATAACCAATTTGATATATACTAATGGAAAATAATCGTTAAATCATATCTATTCGTCAATAAAAAAGAATTGTTTGACAAAGTTTCTGGCACTATATTCAAAGTCGCAGAAGCGATCTAAATACTGTAGCATGTTAATTTGGCTGTTCCATGTATGTTTCATATCCATGACTAAAAGCGTATATAATGGCTTTATAGCGACGATAGACAATATTTCATACAAATAAACATCAGTATGAAAATATAAATATAAGCATTGAATGCTTAATTTTGGATGTCGTCGGTCCTATAACACACCAAGCGGTGCAGACAAATTATGATACCGCGCTAACGCGCGGTATTCAGTTTGTCTGCACCGCTTGGTGTGTTATAGGACCGACGACATCCAAAAACAAGCATTCAATGCTTAATTAAATGGGTACCATGTACCAATGAATTCTTTGATTCTACAATTAGCATATACATGTAAGTATATCTAATCTACAGTTGTTCCTAAGAGACCACAGAAACACAGGGGTTAGTTCCGCATTTTATCGTGATTATGAACCTACGTCAGTTTTTCCACCTATCAAAATCTTTCTACACTGTGCAATCAGGTGCATTCCTTATCTACGCAGATTAAAAGTTTCCGATAATGGAATAAAATGAGTTAACCAAACAAATTTATCTCAATACATGGCACTTAACAGTGTTGATTAAACCATTAAATTTTAAATTGCGATTTTATTATCAAAATCTAAAAATATTGTCACAGTACTTTCAATAAACATACAATACTTTCGAATCTGCAAAGTGACTTGATTCGGGCATATGGCATATGTTTGTTTTACACATTTAAAGTATTCAGTCTTTTTTTTTTTTAGTGTTTGTATAAATATACGTTATATCCATTAAACGTGAAATAAGAGGCAATATCATTGTAACCCATTTATACCTTGTGAAACATGAATATTAAGAAGTCATTGTAAGGCTTTGTTAAGGTGGTATGGGACATATTTCGATATTAATGTGGATTAAAGTACAGTATAATTGAGATACTTCCATCGGTTTAGAATTTTCAAATTTCACAATATTTAACCCAAAAACTACGTTTTGAAAATTTTTGGAGGGGTAAAAATTTTAAAATCCCCAGCGTGATTCGAACTCATGACTTACAGATTTATATAGAAACCTCTAACCTACTACGCTACGCCGTCAGGTGATAACTTTGGGAAAGAAATTATTTATAAAATTACACTTGATTTTATTGTTTATTTCGATAAATAGTACGTCACAACATGGAGGTGTCCCATACCACCTTAATAGCTAAATAATATAAAAAAGTGATCAAAATGTCTAGATTTTGTTTAAAAAGATTGAGTTAACAAATAAATTAACGATATTGCAAGCTGATTTGAGGCTTGAAATTTTCACTGCTTTAATAACCAGAAGAGAAACAACCAGGGTGTATTAATTTACACTGCAATTAATGTTGTATAATTTTCAGAAGGTTTTCTATCTATAGTAAATATCGATCCGGATTGTTGTATTAATCTGCTTTGAAGACCCATTTACAGAGTGTATATGTAACTAGTAGAGTATGAGTTTCTATTCTTCTTTGTATATTCTAATGTTATGTAATTACTAATTTCGCAATACCAGCTATTTTATAAAAGCATGTACACATGTAAGCAACAGTATTATTGACAAACAATTTAGGTTTCCTTCATCTCCCCTGTTTTACTGTTATCCTTGAAGAAGACCGGGTTATCAAATCCTGGACGGTCTGTGTCGGTTCCTTCACTTCCGTCATAGACTATAAATAAAAATCATGTGATAAAAACATGCAAGGATGAAAATATAAACGCGTAAGTCAAAATGTCGCCTGTCCGAAATTCGTAATCTACTGGGGGTCCATTAAGGTGGTATGGGACACTTCCATGTTGTGACGTATTGCTTATCGAAATAAACAATAAAACCAAGTGTAATTATATAAGTAGTTTCTTTCCCAATATTGTCACCATCAGCTTAGCGCAGTGGTTTAGAGGGTTTACTACGAATCTGTAAGTCATGAGTTCGAATCCCGCTGGGGGTTTTTACAATTTTTACCTCCCCAATATTTTTAAAAGCTATTTTTTATAAATTCTAAACCGGTGAAAGTATTTCAATTATAAAGTACTTTAATCCCCATTAATATCGACAGATGCCCCATACCACCTTAAAGCCTCAGTCACAACTGGTCGTGTGTGTTCGGTGACCGTACATGTGCTACGGGGTTTGCCAGTCCTGGTCCCCGTGGCTGATCGTAGGGCGAGAAAAGAGTATTGAAGTGATTGCAAGTGCAACGTAAGACAAACGAACGTTTGACGAGCCAGTCGTAGGTGTCACGTTTTATTTGGAGACAGGTTGCCACTTGCAACGTGCGATGCCCGTTGGAACCGTACTTGCGTCTTACGATTGTCGTGCAACAGATGTACGTTCGTCTGCGAATAGCAGTACTAACATTCGCGTTGTGACTCACTTGGAAGTCAATCGTACCGACTTCTTCCATTGACTTACGACAGTTTCACAGCCACCGTGCGTGCTTACGGGAAGCGTACGTCCATCCAAATTCGTAAGAAGCACTAGCGTGTCTCGCAAGATTTTGATCAAAATCCGCCCACAGACCAGCCGTAGATGCACGTAAGTCCAGTTGTGACTGAGGCCTAAGATCGCATAAGGTTACTTTAACACTAACAGTTTAACAAATGAAGTCAATTACATATATACTGCCACTTTCTAAAGTAGAATCTGTGTGAAAAATGAATGTTATATAAAAAATTCCATTAATTTACAAACAAAAAGAACATAATTACATTCTGAGTCAAATATATTTATTGAAATTCACAAAAAGAATCTCATTGCGAAAGGTTAAGATGGCAACATCGAAAAATATAACAAATGAGAGTAACACCGGTACCCAGGCGTATTCAATACAATGTATAAACATTACCCAATAAATGTGTACAAATTATCTGGGCTACGCTCAAGATCACAGCAGCAACTTAGCTCTACGTAGCCGCTATGATCTTGAATGATATGCTTGCTCAGCAATAAATGCTACATGTAGCATAAATAAATTTCAATGGGACATAGATATCTAACCTAGGAGCTAGGATAGCAGCTTCGATCTTGAGCGCAGCCCTGTTGATACATATAGGCGTACCTTGAGAGTGAAGACAAGTGGACTTGACGATAATATCTGGGGAAGTTGATGCATTACGTGACTCCGTAGCTGTGTATTTAGACCGAGTTTCCTCTGAAGCTCCCGTCTTAGGACTTGATTGTTCCTTTTTTGTGAAACATAGATCTGATATCGCCGTTTTTATTCTGAGCAGTCCTACTATTGTCTCCTTCCGAAGTAAAATGTAAATCCATGGATCAATAATAGAGTTGGTCACTGCTAATCTGAGAACAAGAAGTTCCAGTGAACCGTTAGTGGTCATCAGACGACAGGCATGGGCAAATATAACAACCTAGGGAAAACCAACACATTTCAATCTTATTGAATGAAATGTTTTTATTATGCAAAATTTATAACATAAACTATTGCAATATTGAAAAACTCCAAAAGATACAACCTCCAGCATTACATATTAAGATGATCTAGTTCTCACCATCAGAGGCGCCCAGCAGGAGCTGAAGATGAGGACGATGACAAGGAGAAAGGAGATGATGAAGATGTCGTTCTTTTGGCGGCGTTTGGAGCTCTTGATGCCCGACTTCATATTTCTGAGGACGGAGACGATCACTGTGATGTTGACCCCCAGGGTCACCAGTAGAAGCAGCACCCCGGTGACGGAGTAGATATACGAGTTTACTCTGTCCAACGCGTTCATCTCCACGAAGTTAATGAAGCACCAAGATTTGGGATAATAGTTAAAGCTTGACCCCAGTCCCACCAGTTGAAGACCGGAAATGACGGCGCCCGCTGTCCACACGATACACAGCGTGACGTTGGCCCGTCTCCCGTTTTTACCCGAGCCGTAGAGGAACGGATGTAGTATGGCCACATACCTGTCTAGTGACATGGCGCACACAATCATGGCGGATGATATCAGCGTGAAGGTATACACAAAGGAGCTATAATTACAGAGGGCTTTAGGAAACAGGTACGTGAAGTCGGTAGCATAACGAACCATGACGGTGGGGTAGACCAACAGAATGCCTCCCCCGTCCGTCACCGCCAGACCCCCCACCAGCCGGTAAAACGGCCGCCATTTGTGTGTCTTGGAGGACATGACCAGCACAACCAGTGCGATGATATTCCCAATCACTCCGAATCCAAACTGCATAGCGGGTGGTATGGCCGACTCCCACATCCGTTCTTCAGTGGAGTTCGAGTAAGAGGTAGTGTTAGGGGAGACATAGTACACAGTCTCCGTCGTTGTTGTAAAATCTGTCATAATGAAGTAATGAAACCTTTTGAAATCTCTCGCTTTCCCAACGATTATAGCCTCAGGTAACGTCATGCATGGAGCTAGGACCTGTGCTCTGTAGGGATATTTATACACACGTCTTAGGGGACTATAGCATCAATATTTGATAAAATTTGTTTCGTAATTAATAAATTCTAAATTAAATAAAGATTGAGTTTTGTATAAACATCTACTTTATTATCTAAACAAAAGCAACTATGTAAAAAATTAAGAAGCATAAAAAACGATAAAAATGGCAAATATAATCTGTTTCAAACACGTACCATATTAACTTTTTTAATAAAAAAAATCATTTTTTCAATTATTACTGCATTTTATATCAGAACACGGACCTTATTTCAGAAATATGAATGACAAATTACTTCGCAACATCTGCTCTCCACACGATAATTATTCACTTTGACCACAATATCAACCCACTAAATACTGGGCCTTGACCGAAGGGCATCGGTTATTTTGACTGGTAATTGATTAAAACTTCATGATAAAAATATCCTTATATTGAAAATGTCTATCGATATCAAAATCTACGATCTCTATGTTGTCAAAGTAAAGTGTATAGAATGAAACCAAGAATTCCCTTTGTCGTATAAAGAAATATACCTGTATATGCAAATAGCATGTAGAAACATTCAATTGACTGGGTTATTTTACATGCTTTTGTATTATTACATATTTCATAAGTTCATTCCATTTGTAGATATAGTTGATAAGGAAAAATCAAGGAAAAACCCTAGGAATTTCCTAAGGACAAAGTTATATACCACACAATGCAAACATTCTGAAGTCTTAGTTCTTTGCATGAATTTTTAAATACATATACTAATTTTGAGTTAGTAATAGAAATGTTAACATAATTATCAATTTGATTTTAATTTACTTAAAAATCAAATATGTCAACATGCAATGACAACAACATTGTTTACTAAAACACAATGCAACTCTACAGAATGCACAATACACCAAATTACCCAAGATCATGTCTTCAGTTTCTTGTTTTGACGCAGAGAAATGTTCTAGGTAATCTCGTGATTGGGAATACATGTATGTTAATGTTTGAAGTCAATATTAATTTTTTCAATTCTATTCAATATTCAACAATTTTTGATGGCCAAATTGTCGAAGAATGATAAGGCCTTCCAAACTAAAAATAAAATGTTCCGAACAAAGGTGGTCATTTCTAATAATCCATGACAAGAAGGACAACACCTGATGATCAAACGATCAAATCTTTTTGTCCAAATCAACTGATCTAATGCGTAACCAGAGCTTGTGCTGTGAAGAAATATGTAAGTGTATAAAAAATGTTATGGTAACAAACTCACTCTTTATACACATGCAACTGTATCACAAATGCCTCCCAATCCTCGCCATATAACATATATATAAGCTGTAACCATTTATAATAAAACAATCAAATGTCGGGCGCTCATAAATAGCTGATTTTTTAAATAAATAATTATCTAAATAACGTAAATCGAAAGTTACATACTAATATTATGCTACAAATTTCATTGCATATTTATTATTTCTTTATAGTAGACCCTAGTTCAATTCATTCTTTGGGAGGAAAGCATTGAAAAATGAAAGTACCACAAGTACAAAGCGACTGCTGAAGTTCACATATTCCTACACTACAGCCAAGGCACACAATCAAAGCGACTGCTGAAGTTCACATATTCCTACACTACAGCCAAGGCACACAATCTTACATTCAGTTTTTTGCTGTTATGTTTTGTGGTGTAAAATATGACGCCATAGAACAGATTTTCGGAAAAAATGAATTAGATTTCGGATTTTAAAATGAATTTCAGAATTGATTTTTCACAATTCTCTTATCTCTAAAGGTTATCCTCTAAATCTGGATGTAAATATCGCTTTCGTGAAAATTGATCACTTGAACGTTTAATGAAAGTTATGGCAGCTACCTGAAAATGATTCACAATGAATAAAAAATCGGTAATGAAAGGAGGAGATTTAATCAAATTCTGGCGTTAGTTTGGCAGATGATATAGTATAGGACCTCATAGAAAGGCTATTTACTTAAACCAGCAATGTGAACTGTCTATAATACCTCAATAAAAGACTGTAGATAAGTCACTGGGTCACTTACAAACTACTGTTAATATAGTGCTTGGTATCGCAGACAGACGCCAAGAATAATTCATATATTTCAGCACATTTATATAACCGCTAGTTTCTACTATCTTCATGCATGCACATTCCACTTCAATAAACGAATACTGCACTGTTTGACACGCAAATTTGCGAAGTTTTGGAACAATGTCCTGAAGGCTTATCCCACTGATTCTTTTTCTTTACAACTGTCAACAAATAAGATAAAAGTATATTGAAAAGAATCAGATAACATTACAATTTTTACGTAACAAAGTTAATTATGAAAAAAAAAGATTAAATTATTCAAAATCAATTATTCCTAAAAAGAAAAAAAGGACAGCCAATTCTTCCCTATATGTGAAGGTTACCATTAATCTTAAGTTTATGATTCATTCAATAATTCAGTAAAAGAAAGATGAAAATATAAACAATAAAATGCTATCTTTGATGATTCCTGCGGGTGTGACTATTATACTGTTAAGATTAATTTAAATTTAGATGGGATTTCCTTTTTGAGACCTTTTTGAAGACTCAAATTTTTATCTTAAAAATAATTCACAAGCATTATTTTAACATTATGTTACATCAGAATTTACTATTTGTTACCAATTAAAATATATTACAGTGCATTTAAACTAACAAGAGATCATGTCGAAAATTTTTATCGTAAAATTGTGTATTTACTACTTAAATGAGAAAAAGATTTGTAAAATATGGTTTATAAACTTCCGTTATTAATATTTTTGTTGAACAAGGTATATAGAGGCCTTGATTGAAGTAAAGTTACCTTAAGGAGGCTGGGTGGTCAACAAATTATCCATCAGATCTACCTTAAGGAGGCTGGGTGGTCAACAAACTAACCATCAGATCTACCTTAAAGTTTTAGATGAAAGGTGGTGATAACGAACAGTGTTCCGAAATCAAAAGTCCAAAGGAAAAAACAAAACTGGAGCAGAGCAAACACGGACCTCTACAAAAATTAGAGGTATAGGATCAGGTGCCATGGAGGAGTGAGCATTCTCTGCTGACCGGTCACACCCGCCGTGTGCTCTTTGTCGTAATCGGGAAAACGAAAAATCCGTAGACAATTCGGTGATTAATAATGGCCTAACAATAAGTATGAAAAACGCCAGTCAGCATTCGACCTAGCGGAAGATTGTATTTGCTGACAAGGTCGTTGTATCGACCGTAAAACTTACGAACTGATGACTTCAATCGAGACTGTTGATAATCTTGTTTATCATGATTTATTAAGCTATTAACTATCGTTTAGGGAAGAAAAATTCCATAAATAGCATTTGATTTGAGTTTTTTCCTATATCTTTATACAGAGCTCTTCTTATAAAGGAGATCAATACAGTCTAAAAATGGCCACGACCATCCAGCCCTCTTAATGTCAACCTGTACAAAAATTAATTGCTATATATTCCTTAGTAGAGAAATCTTTCTTGTGATCAAATTTATTGATTTATCTTATTCTTATTTACCATAGATATGTAAAGTTACATGCAGAAATATCCTTATAGGAGGTTTTTGTAGCAAAATAAATTCTTAGAATAAAGCTTTTATTGCTTTAAGTAACAAAAGTATCTCCATTATAAATAGCAGCACAAACATTTATATTAATATCTTTTAAAGTAACTTTATAGCAATGCAAATTCTAGCAAATACTACTTCATTTGATAATTGACCGAAAAGAGATGATAAGTTTAAAGCGATGTAGGCAAAAATTGTGAGGTCAGTTTACTTTCCTATTCTAAATATTTACAGATTTCATTCCATGGAATAACAGATAAAAGTTCAGAAAAATCGAATGATGGGAAATTTTTGGCATATCTGTTGTAAATTACCTGAAATCATTTTGATTAAAACAATTAAAAAAAAAATTCCTGACTTTTTCATGCAAAATTACATGTATGTCAATTTATCAAAAGCAATTAAATACAAAGGATTACAGCATAATACAATGGTAAACAAGTGATATTAACAGCATATGGTACACATTTCCGGATGCTGATATATATGTGCTCTGTGAGCACCTTATTAAGCAATAGCGATCGACAGGAGATGGGATCTCTCGGACGGAGAATCCCCGTACTCGGAGGTAGGCGAACACTTTGCATCCCTCTGCAAAGATCACTTATTTCCTCTAAAGATCCATTGTTCATTATCTTAGATTCTTCTTGTGGTTTCATGTCTAATTGGAATGCAATTGTTCTACATTCTTTTCATATTGTAGTTGCATTTATGCTGGGGTCAATATGCTGTCCACATTTCTCCTTCTTGAATCCGAACAACTGCTTTTCTACTGACAATTTTCATAGAGGATATTACTCAAGCGGTGTTCTGCGTAGGCTCCAAAACACCGGTCCCTTCACTTGTTTTAGAGAATGCCTGCTGAGGAGAAGCTGTCACTCTGTAGACTACCAGTCAGACGACGGACTCTGTGAACTACTCTACTTACTTGCAGAAAAAAAGAATTATACTATTCCACCCGACGGCCAGCTACATATAGAGAAGTTACAGATGTATTCAATGTCCTCGGTGGTGAGTGTATTGTTTAATAGTTCACAACTCATAAAACAAGCGCAGGAAGGGTTACCAAGAAGCACCTGCTTTATTCATTGAAGAACAAGTTAAAACGGTTTATATTGTTGGGTTTTTTTTTACTGTTAATACGATATTTTTTAAAAATGCAAATTTAAAGCAACAGACATTTAATATATTTTATATACATGTACCTAAAGTAAAACACAATTATTTTTACATTTTAAATAATCGTATAATATTAACAAATTATCATATAATTTTCAAATCTTTTAATCAATTGAATATCACACCCTTCTTTAGGATTACAAAAGGAGGCATTGATATAGTTTAGAAATTAAAATATGATATAGAAAACAATCAAGTGTTTGTGTATGAAAAGCGAAAGACATTCTTTATTATAGAGGAATACATTTTGTACAAAGACAAACTTATTTGCTTATCATCAATACACCTCAGTGTCTATCAGAGATGCCTTTTGTAGATCAACATTCTGCCGTGTCGTGACACTACATGTGGAGAATATGAAAGATGCCAAGTTCTGTTTGATAACAGTACTGTCTGCAGTAAGACAGGTATATCAATCCATCTTATCGTTATATTATTTATATCAAACTCATCATTCATCCAATTAATACTTGTATTTATGAACTAAACAAAATATGTTCGAAGTATTTGAGATGTATTCGTATCAATGACTGTTGTTCTGAAATGTTTACCTACAATTATATTCTATAATAATATATTTAAGTATTAAGCAATACCGGGTAATTACAGAAAGAGATAGTTTTATTTAATATA
>WFKH01010931.1:71587120-71616686 GCA_016163765.1 Magallana hongkongensis
GTTGATGCATCTCGGATAGTACCAGTAGATGATCCCTATTGATTTTAAGTTCATGTATGTATGCTGCCCATGATAAGGGTTTATGCACCTTATAATGTTTATCCAAGGGAGGGGCATAAGTGTTTCACAACATCTCTTGTTGGATTCATGAAAACGTGTAAACGTCAAAATGATTTGACCACGGGTTACTGTTGATTTTTTGGAATAAAAGTGTGCTTTAATATTTAAAATGTGGATTGAATTATAGATCTTTTACGAAAATTTAGGGAAACTGCATGGAGTCGAAACATGGGTCGAAGCGTTTTGACATTTACACATTTTCCAGAATCAAAACATTTACACATTTTCCAGAATCAATGAGGGTTTGCGAAGAGAAGTGAATGAAGATGATGCCTGTCCACTTCTGATGAGAAAATGTATGCAAATGACAGTTAGGCCCATATAGTGTATTCCCTATAATTCAGCACATTTTAGTCAGGATATTTAGATACTAGTAGGTATGAGTTGTAATAAGTGTGTTATTTTACCCCACACAATATGTTGTTCGGGATATGTTTTTGAAGGGGCATGGTCACGATTTTGGTCAGATTTTTTTCTGTTTTTTATTGTTAACTATAGTATTAAATGATTTATTCTTGATGTTTTCATGTCAAGAACTGTTAGTTAAGATGACAAATTATCATAGAACGGTAATGACATCAAAAATAAATCATTTGATGTTGATATTTACATTCCCTTCATAACATTGATGAAATTAATGATTTTAATGCCCCCACCATAAAATGGCTGGGGCATATAGTGTTACCCCGTTCAGTCATTCCGACATTCCGTCCTGTCATTCCGTTATCATTCACTTTCCAATCATTATCTCAACAACCGTTGCACACATTCAACTCAAATTTGATACATGTATATGTCTTATGAATATACATGTTGAGTTATGCCTCATGAACTTTGAAAAAAATTAAAAATTCTCTGTATCCGCTCTCTAATTTTTGAAGGGATGCATATATAAAGCTGATATTTCATATGTAGGTTATTTACAATTAAATGGCTATTGTTGTTCAGGTGAGCGATGTGGCCCATGGGCCTCTTGTTCATTCATGCAATACACATGTAAAATATATTAGTAAACATGTTGACATTATTCTACTCGAGTGTCTCTCGAGTATAATATGTGGAAAACCAGTAAAATTATCTACATTTCTAAAACCCGTTTTGGCATTTCCCGGGTATCCATTGGGAGCTTTTAAACACAAACACTATTCATATAAAAATTCATGTTCGTCTCCGTTTTCGAGGATTTCGTGAGTGCCTTGCACTATTACATCCTAAACGATCAAACCCGTTATTTATCGCTATCCATACATGCAAATTCCACGGAATGATACTAAAGTTAACTTGACCATATGTAAACAATTCCTACACAAATTGAAATAACTCCACACTTAGCTGCAGGTCTGTAGCTCCCGGTCTGAAAAAATTCGGATGGACGACCTGGGAGCTACGGTGCCTCCCATAGTAAAAAACTGCAATTTACGGCGCACAAAAAATTGACGCTAGTTTTGGACTGATTATTTTCATTTCCAAACACATTCTGTACAAATATTTGATTCCAAAAAAATCCTCGGACATTTTACTACATATATCGTCACTTTACTTGCCTCTGATATTCTTTTAAACACCATCACCAGCCCCGTGAAGTGAAATGAAAAGAAGCCAACTTTCATGGAATCACATCTAAGATGCATCATCTGACCAATTTTATTATCCTAGGCCTCAACCTACCAAAGATAACGAAATTGGAAAATGAACTATAAACAACTGTTAAAAGTGTCAGAGGGTCAGTATGACCTTGATATAGGATATGAAGATATAAAGATGCTTACAAATAAAAAAATTGTCATATACGTAGCATTGTAGTTCCTGAAAAGAAGATTCTTTATTTTCCTATATACTTTAACTCCCTCGTGGTGCCCCAGTATTGGCCTCGTGGTGCCCCAGTATTGGCCTCGTGGTGCCCCAGTATTGGCCTAGGGGTCACGGTTTTAACAGTTTATAATCTTCACAATCTGAGAGTCCTTCCATAGTAATCTCAAAAATTGTAGCATTGTATATCTTAATAATAAGATTTTTAAACATGTCCTTATATGTTAAGATAAACAAATCCCTCTTGGGGCCCAATATTGAAATGCGGGTCATAATTTGAACAATTTAGAATCTACACTATATGAGGATGCTTGAATAATTATCTCTCAGACATTGTAGTTCTTTAGGAGAAGATTTTTAAAAACATTTTCCCTATATAATTTTGTGTTGAACTTTGAACCTCTTTTGGGGACCCAGTATCAGTCATTGTGTCACGGTGTTAACAATGTAGCACTTTCATTACGTATTCAAGCCTTGGTGTGAATATTGGCATTTTTGATGTAATGGTTTTTGAGAAGAATATTTTTAAGACATACACTCAATCTGATTAAAACCATCCCCCTTCTCCTTACACTCGTCAGGGTCTGACAGGTATCGATAGGAGGTCATCTTCATATGACTTTTACTTCTGACCAATCAGGGAAGGACTTTCACTGCCTTAGAAAAATCTATTTGAACTCTTCAAAAGGTGATATCAAAAAATTATAACTAATTCATGCTTGTTTCCTATGTAACCTCCACTATTTAAGTGTTATAACTCTCATGAAACAGATAAAAGCATGTCTGTAATTGGTTGGTGTATATTTAGATTGAATGCAAATGTAGAGGTCGTGTGAAGATGACCTCTTATCGATAGCTGTCAGACCCTGGTGTAAGAAGGGGGATGGTTTAAATCAGACTGGACATACACCCTATTTTCACAGTTTTGTGATTATCTCCGTTTTTAAAGGGGTTTCGTCCTTTACTATAATAATTTAAAATCTCCTTTCCATAAGCACGTTTTGTACCAAGTTTGGTTAAATTTAATTTTAGAGAATAAGTAAAACAATTAAAGAGTTTACAGACAGACAAACGGACGACGGACAACAGGTTATCAGAAAGGTTTTTTTGAACATTCAGTTCAGGTGAGCCAAAAATGATTGAAAATCTCCTTGATCATGTGAAGGAACCGGACAGCGATTTTTTAAAGCACCCAAATGTTCTTTCAATTCATTTGCAGAAGGAAGTTACGCTGAAAAGCAATTCTGATCACAGTGTTACAAGACAGTCGGAGCTTTACGCGACAATTATAAAGATAAATAGTCACTATCTGCCATATTTCTCACCCTTGTCCCTTGTTTGTTTAGCCTTTTAGCTTCTTCCCAGTGCGATGTATTTCGATGTACAGATTGTATAAATAGTAATTCTTACCTCCCTACTTTGTTTACAATGAAAGTATCAAATATGCAAAAACGCAACTATACCACGTCAGGAGAAGGTAAATCAATTGCATTGATCTCAGCATTACAAACTATCAGGAATTGCATATTGCACGTAAAACAACCAAATAAAATGCAAATACTAAAACAACGTAAAAAACACTATAATTCGGCCACCAATTCCAGGTGTGCACTTAGGTGTAACGAATATATACCAAAGGTATGTATACCTTTGTGTTGTTTTAGGAAATAGGAAAAGTTAAATGACAGTTGTTTGTGAACGAGCCGCGTTCAGCTTTAAGCTTGTAAATCTCAAGTAGACAAGTATCGAGCAGACAAAGTTAAAGGAACCGCAATCATCAGACCCACATATAACGCAGGCTTTAGGATTGTAAAATATTGAAATGATTTTATTAGGTTACCTTCAATGGTCATTCGCCCTACCCGTAATTATAGTATGTAGATAATGGCAAGAATTCGAGGACAGGAATAGTACGCTCTCTCGGACACCAAGGAATGGAAGATCTTACTTTACCAGTGACCAAACAATGACCCTGTATAAAATATATCAATGAAAATTTCTACACTGCAAATATCACAGCATTAAAGCTTTGAAATAACACCAAAATATCCAAAATATGTACATATGAACTCTATCTTATATTGTCAAAAAATTACAAAATTGAATGTAACTAAACCATAGTAATAAAGGACAGGGGCGTATAAGTCTTTGGATATCCCCTACTTAGAGCCGTGAAGGCAAGTGATTTTCAAATTTAGTAAAAATATTCTTTTCTGGCATGTATACATTGTTTATTGTAACTATTTCTTGATGCAGATCAATAACTCGCTTTAATTTTATAAACATAAATAAACAAATATAGGATTCCAAATATTGCACCACAACGTTTTATGACTAAACCTTGTTCATTTACAACGCGAAATTGCAAACTGTAGTTAGGAATGAGTCTAGACTCCATCTTAAAAACACTTTTCATAAAAATAATACTTTTTATTTCATTCATTTCTGGACTCATAATAGGTCAAAATGATTGGGCTTTTTTTTCAGAAAGTCTCACTTTATTGATAAATTTTGTCAAAATATAAATTTAAAGTTATTCTCTACGTTTGTTGTGAATCAATGTAGTTCAGCGTGATAAGCAGAGTCTTTTAAGATACTCTCATAGGATGAAAGGGTGTTTAAAACAGTGAAAGTTTTTCTTTTAATTTATGTGCTTGTCCTCATTTTTGTTAAAAGATTATTTTCTTTATTTACCTCTTTATATCTAAGGATAATTTTGAAAGATATTTAATAATACAAATAACGGAATAATACCAAAATGTTTATGTCTTGTAAGGTACATGTGATGTCAATAGCGTTGGCACCGAGTCCGTATGGGATAATTCTGTATTATGTAGAAAATAAACTTATAGATGGAACAAAGAAGAAAGGTAAGATAAGTATAAATGATTGTAAGATGTTACGTCAAGGAATGAAATTCTTTAATGATACATGTAGTTATGTACAATATTAAACATAAGATTTCTTGACAAGACATGACTTTTTACTTTTGTTGTTTCAACATTCTGGGAGAGTGGGGTTTGGCAGGGCTTGTACGCTCATATCCTTTGGTGTATCATGAAAGAAAAACTGGCAAACGTTTGTCAATTTCCTAAAGGTTCAATAATATGGACAATCTTGATTTTTATATGTCAAATAAGTATTTTATTTATAAATCAGCACTAATGAATTATTGTGTGACAAAGTACGAATATATTTACAAAACATATACATCGAGTTTATAGCAATTGAAAATAGATAAATTATGTAATCATTGAAACCTTTTTGTGACATTGATACACTCGTAGTTCATTACGTTGGCAACAAGGTCATGAGTACATGTTGACGTCATTACGAATAAAGATACTGTAATATTGATCAAGATGTAATGATATCTGTTGTTACAAATTGTGCAATCACTTTGTAATAGTTAACTACTTCTAAGATCCCTATGAAAGTGTAAATTCAGCTCTTAAAAACTTCATTATTTTGTTTTGATATTAAACTCATGTGCTAGATGTTTTCTCCTTCAAGTCAAAGTTATTTAGTTTTTTCAGAAATATTTCGTTCTGATATAATTAAATCTATTATGCTGAATGTGACACATTTTTTATGAATAAAGTCTTATCTCACCATATTCACAATATTTAGTTTTCATAAATTTTCTAAATAATTAGTTTATAAAACGATTCTCATTATAGCAAGCCTTGCTCGGTTGTACGTGGTTATTTTTAGCAATAAGCACGGAACATCGTTCTAAACAAAACCTAGAAGCGTAAATTCTAACCGCAACACTAATCATTTAAACAATAAAATGCTTTCTTTGGTGATTCATGTGGGATTTGAAGGTGGTGACATTGCAGAAAAATTACATAACCCGCGTTAGCGGGTTACGTAAATTTTTTTTTGCAATGATCGTTACCTTCATAACCCGCATAAATCATCAAAGAAAGAATTTTATTGTTTATATTTACATCTTTCTTTTAATAAATTGATAAATTGGTCGTAAAAAGTAAGAAAAATTAACTAAATTATTGTTAATGTACATCAGTACGTTAGATAAAAGAAACAGCCAAATCGTCTTCTATGGGAATTTGAGTCTGACATCATCATGATTATTTCGTTCAGTCCGTGAGTTTTCTTAGGTTGCTGAAGTTTTCGACAAATTGATAAACGGGGAGTGTAGATTTCAGTCCTGTCAGTTTCTACAGAGCTATGAATTACAATCAATTTCCGTAAGAAATAGAGGGAACCATACTTGGTGTATGTAAATATAATACTATGCTATCTTGTTATATAGAACTATTCAAACAAAGCACCGGTTGTATATGATAAGGATTTAAACAATCCAATAGAAAACGCAATACACTTCGAAATATCACTAAAACGCGTTAAAATATCGTGCGAGTACCAATGTATTTTGAAAATTTTAAGAGAATCACTGTCAGCATTTTCCGGAAATATTTGAAAGAAGATATTTGACAATCATTTTAGAATACATCTTGGAGAGAAATTTAAAAGCTATTTGAAAAATGACAATACTACATAAAAACTAGAACTTTGAATGTCTTGTATGTACCACACTTGTCTCCATTTTAAGCGCGATGAAATATCAGATGTTAACAAATTCCTGTATCTTAACCTGTTGTTAACTTACAAGACGATAGAATGAAGATCTACTAAAAAAGACGGATCGATATAGAGCGATTTTATATCTTAATGTAAACAAGGGATTTATTTCATATTTGACTTGATTTAAATAAAGTAGAAATGTATAAAGAATCGACAAATGGAATAAAGAAAATGAAAGAGACCAATGATGCTCATCATTAAAAAAAACTGTTCTAAATCCAGGTAAGTCTTTTACAAAATTTAAAGGGTTTGAAAGAGTGTATATTGATCATATTACAAAATCTGCAAAATAAAAAATATCTGGACTTCATTTAAAGAAATTGGTGGAAAATTGAAATTTAAAGTGTATATGCTACTAAAACAGTATACGATGTATGTGTATGAAATATAAAAACAAAGCTTTTAACAAGATACAGAAAAAAATATCAATATATCCGAAAACCTGTATCATAAATAAAACCCATTATAACAGATATTCCCCATTTTTTATGTGTTTGAAGTATTTTCTAGTTTTAATAATTTGTTTGGTTTTAAAAAAAATTATAGAAAATAATTGGCTATGTTTAGTTAAAAAAACTAATTTTGAATTGTGCTGGGAACAATATAAGCATTTTAATTGTCTTATCAAGACAAGAAAATGATACACAGTTATTGACTGAAAATCAATAACATATCTTCATTTATTCATTGTTAAGTTGAATATGTGGAAATACAAAAATGTACAAATAATATTAACTGATAATATTCAAACGCTGCGCAAGGTAAAAATCTTCAATCTTAAGAATTGAGTAAGCACGTGTTAGATATAAATTACTCGATAAAATCATAATGATTCATTTGAACGGGAACCACAAAATCTGGTACAGGGACTTGTGAAAAAAACCTTGTTATTTTAAGCCGTTTCGGAATGAAGATTTCGGTAACTGCGACGATTCTTGGGATCACTATCGTACTTATGATAGCAGCTCACGATTCATCAGCAGCCCCACCCAAAGGATACTGCAAGGATGGTCAATACAAGTTCTGTGATTGGGCCTCCTGGTTACAGTGGGGAGATTGTTCCAATGGGTGTGGTACGGGGATTAAAACACGAACAAAGCTCATCTGTTGCCCTCCAGACATCAAACTTAACAACATCACTAAATGTGTGGTTGATATGTGCCATTTCACAATGGCTCAGTACCAAGAAGATGCAACCTGTACTTCTAGGCAATACTGCAATCAAGGTAGCTCAATTTAGTTTATTAATAAATCTTTAATTCAATGTTTTTATATACATTTCTTTTTGAGTTTTATATTTTCATTCCTATTAAATGATGTAAAAAAAATATTCAATTTTATTAGTAAAATCAAGAAATTACTAAGAATAATGAGTAGCCCACCATTATTGAAGGGCTATTTTTATTTAATAAATTTGATATATTTAACTGACACATACATGTAAATTGAAAACAAAAGCATAATAAGTTTTAAAAGGATTAAATTCTATGAATAAAAAAATTATCATGATATCAAAATTAGACTTCAATATAATTAGTTACACAAAGTTAAATTGACGATGAAAACAGTAGTTGAAACATCGCCTTTAACTGGCCTACGCCAAATTGTCTAAATAAAACAGATATATCACAAACAAATCAAATCAAATCACATCAATGAGTTAACATACGATTCAAATCTCATTCTAGAACATTTTTTTACTAGTATGTAGGTACTCAGTTTAAACACTTTTACCAACACAATTTTTCTAAGGATGAAAGACTTTTTTTTTTCAAAACCTTTTCAAAAATGTTTCGTGTTCGTATTTATCTTTACAGCAGTAAAAGCGTCACGAAAACGTCCAATAGAAATATTTAGAGACGCCAACTAACATCTGTCTGCTGTTACATAGAAATATTGAGTTTATGCCAATATACGATGACCCCCAACAGTGTTTAGTGCTTTTCAATACACGATTTAAAGCGATGGATACTAAACACAAAAGATATGTAATCCAGTTGTCATAAATGGTTAATATTAGATGATAAATGGCAGGCCATAACGCAGAGTTTAAAATTTATTAATATATTCGGAGACAAATGTCTTTAAATGTAGAGAAAAAGCTCGTATTATAATACATAAACAAGAATGGTCACCGAGGAAATTTTCATATGACTAAAGTTATATGTTTAGAAATCAATAAAGTAGCGTGCAGCCAAAATATCTTTCACTCAGAACATGGCCATGTATTAAATCAAACTTTTATTCCACATAATGTATAGGTTATTTCAAGGACTAACGGAAAACAGTTGTCTTTCAGTTGTAACATGTAGCCATACCAGCTGTCGGAATGGCGGAAGCTGTCAAGACACAGCCTCGGGGTACCAGTGTAGCTGTGCTCGTGGATTTGCTGGCCGTAATTGTGAAAGAGGTAGAGACTTTAAAGTTTATTGTCAGATAGCATCGTCATTAATTTTCAATTGTTGTAATAACGTTAATTGCCTACATGTATCAATTTTCAGTGGCTTCATGTAAAGATACACCATGCATGCACGGGACCTGTCAGGACACACCAACTGGTTACCTCTGTCACTGTAGTCTGGGATATGCAGGAACTAACTGTGATAAAAGTAATTAGGAGAGTTATTTCTTTCTGACCTGATATGACTCCATTTTTTAACAAATAATGAAATTGGTTTGGATCAAAATAAATGATAATCTTTGCAAACGAAAATCATTTCGTCATCAATATTGTTTTTCGACTTAGCCGCCAAATGCAGCGACTCTCCGTGTAAGCATGGGACATGTCATGATTCCACAGGAGGATATCACTGCAGTTGTACACCGGGTTATACGGCGAAGAACTGTGATAGAGGTAAGTACAGTTTATACTGTAGTTGAACAGCGGGTATACGGAGAAGAACTGCGACAGTAAAAGAACTGTTATAGTGGTTAGTACAGTTTATACTGAAAGTATACGGGGACGAACTGTGACAGTGGTGTGTACAGTTTGTACTGTATTTGTACACCGGGGTATACGGGGAATAACTTTAACAGGAGTGAGTACAGTTTATACTGTAGTTTACACCGGGGTATATGGGGAAGAACTGTGACAGTGGTGTGTACAGTTTATACCGTAGTTGTACACCGGGGTATACGGGGAAGAACTGTGACAGTGGTGAGTACATCTTATACTGTGGTTGTACATCGGGGTACCGGGAAGGATTGTGAAACTGTTGATTACAGTTTATATTCTAGTTGTACACCGGGGTATACGAGGAAAAACTGAGACAGTGATGAGTACTCCGCTTTATTATTATCGATGCTTTGATCTTTTGAAGCCCTGTAAAGGAGATGTTTCAAAACACGTATACTAACTGATTACTCTATTCGATTGATGTGTTATTATTTATCGTTACAGTTTATTTTTTTCTGACAATTGACGTATGTGTTATGTTTTGAAATATTGATTTAAATGAATTTATATGTTAATTGAACAGGAATGCATACCGAAAAAGATTATGACACAGTTTACATGTAAAAAAAAAGATAACTTAAAGGCATTTTAGATAGTTTATTTACTTAATTACTGTAATCAAACATTGAAAATCAACCATAAAATGCATTGCAATGTTAATAAAAAGATTGACGACTAAATTAAAAAAACAAATGCAATATTCGTTAATATTCTTTAGTCATTGTCTAAAACTGGCGGTATTACTCCTTAGCTATCAAATGCAGCGACATTCCCTGTGGGAGCGGGTCATGTAGAGACACATCAGGGGGATATCAATGTGATTGTCGGCCGGGGTTCGCGGGGGAAAATTGCGAGAGAGGTAAGAAGTAATCACTCTGTTTCCGTGTTTTACAAAACCCAAGTTGCAGTTCTCTAAAAGGGAATAATCATAGATGAACTTAAAGCTTGTATTTTGTTTTTTTTAAATAGAACTACAGATGTATAATACATTTCTTAGTCTAAAATAAAGTTCCTAATAAATTTACTTTCCATTGTCTTGAAAAGTATATATATATATATATATATATATATATATATATATATATATATAAAAAGATATAAATATCAATGATGGAAATACATTTTGAATATGCATATGATTTATGTATGTGCGCATTACATTTTTTGAGTTCAATTATTATAGAAACATTTTAATTATTATAAATCAGAGACATGTACTCCACTCTATCAGTTTGTAAACTATGAAGTGAGACATATGAAAGCATTTTTTTGAAATGATTCTTGAGTCTTATGAATAACAGACTTAAGGTCGATATATTATAAAATTGCATTTATTGTTCCATACCTGAAATGACAGTTTAACCAATTGAATTTGTCATAAATTTAAAAAGACCCAATTTTTCAATCATTTTATTGGATGAAAAAGTGTAACACTATAGAAGGGCAAATATCTACAAACGTTACTTGTGTACAATTACAAACTAACAAGTTTTCAAAACAAACATTTAAAAATACATCAAGGATACATCCAATTCATGACACAGATGGCGTTCGAAAGAAAATATTAGCAAGCATGAGCATTGTTTAACAAGGCCGAGTACAATTCGAGTGCACATGACTGCGCTTCCTTTTATTTTCATGCAGTCGGTGCAGAGTTATGATTTTATTCATTATTAACGTTTTTTGTAATACTTGAGTTTGAAAATTGTGCTTTTATGACATAATTCGGGTGAAATGCTAAAATGGGGCTAAGGACAGCATCAGTTTCAAGTATTGTCAGTATTGTTAACTATTCAATAAACCGAAGAAAAAAGTACGAATCGATCGTGTACCGATATTTGAGGTGGCCGTAGAATTTTTTTTTACGTAAGAAATTATAAAAAAGGGCATTAAACAGTCTAAATTGTTCATATTTTCTACATAAACATGTATACCGCGATATGCCAATTTTAATTAATAGGGATTGTGTATTGAAAAAACATGATTTTGATATAACTCCTGGATCAATGGTCAATGTTTTTTTTTTTTAATTTCACCATTTAGTTACTTTTTACGATAGTTTTTATATATTAGAAAGAAAAAGATATCCCTAGAGCAGATATACAAAAATATGGAAAAAGTGTAAATTTGGCGCTTTTCATGCAAATTCCCATAGGATTCTTTAGTAAAAATTAGTAACTTTCGAGACGACCCCCAAGGAAATTGGGGTAGTAGACGAATAATGTTTTAATCTTAAAAATAATTTATATGGTAGTTAAACTTCATGTCAGAAATTTAATTAAAATATCTAGGGTAGAAATAATTGGACTTGGCATCGTTAAGTCAGAAAACAGACAGGCAATATGAACTATGTATATACTTCATGAAAAAGAGTTTGACAATTAGAAAATAATCATCGCTAAAAGACACAAATTACCAAAACCTCTTAGTAGCTACAACTCTTGTGAATATAAGCAAATCATTTAAGACAAATATGATATACACACGAGCAGCTCGTAACATAAAAGAGATAATCACAAACATCTATTTGGCAGCGCATTTTAGAAATGTTCCAGAGGTATTGCATGGAAATTTAACAAGTAAGGTATTGAATTGGTGGCTCATTGACTTGCCAGACAATTATGCCGAGTTGTCAGACATTACGATGCCAAAAAAAAAATAATGAACATCTTTAATTAATAAAAGTAGATCTTTATGTTTTCTAATTCTGAGAGTAAATTTTGCAAGGTTATTTACAAATAAAAATACATTATTTGCAACATGTATTGTTTCACAGCCGCCAAGTGTAGTGACACTCCCTGTCAGAAGGGCACCTGCCGGGATACCGCGGGGGGTTACCAATGTAGCTGTCCTCCGGGGTATGCTGGGAAAAACTGTGATAGAGGTCAGAACAAGCTCTCATATTCCTAAATCTTATCAGGCATATTCTTTGTATTCCACATTTAACCCTTTTTAATAAATTTTGTTTTTTTTCTGAAGTTATATATATAAATATGTTTTAATAAATACATGCATAGAAAGTGTTCACATACATCATTCGACGAACCTTTCAAACTTGACCATATTCATCAATGATAAAGGTTATCATGATTTTAGTTGCTAAGTGCAGTGATGGACCCTGTCAGAGGGGAACCTGTCGTGACACGGGTACAAGCTACACCTGCACGTGTTCTCCAGGATATGCAGGGACAAACTGTGACAGGGGTGAGTGAGCATCATTCGTTTGAAGCAAGGGTTATGTCTCCTTATTTTAAGGAATTCGAACCTTGTTATTATTTAAAATATACAGAGTAAAACTCGTTAAGTTCGAACACGATATAGCTACTTCACAGATATATAGAAAAACTGTATGAATATCCTGGCAAAATTTTAAACAAATTCTTGTAAAATTAAAACATCAAATTTACGAATAAAGCGAACTGATTTTGAGTCCCGTATAGGCGAAAAATAACGACATGGACATCGGTTTTGACGAAAATGAAGTAAAGTTTTTATAGTTACATGTAACAGTACATTATTGTAATAAAGAGTTTGGTTATACATACAATATTCAATGTATAATAAAATACATAAGTTTAGGTTTCTGAAAACAGTTTTTTTTAATTTAATGTCTCAATGAACACAAATGGTTTCTTTGTGTTTTATACTCTGTCCCAAGATATTTATGCAGCGCATTTCCTTATATAATTAGATATTTATAAATACCTCATGGTTCAAACGATGTTCATTCAAAAGTATGAAAAAATCCCAAGATTTCTCCTTTGAAACGCCCCTCTAGCTTGTCAGGTTTTAATACTCGGCTAAAAATAAAAAGTCTACGGGGATTTTGCATTGCAATAGACAAGAAAGTTCCCGGATGATAACGTTGAAAAATTGTGCGAGGTTTTCCGTGTGGCATCCGAATGGAGAAAAGATGTCAACATTTCCTATTGTAAATCTCCCTAAATTCCTGTGAATTTTTCCCGAGTGATAAATAATAATATGTCAATGAAGATATCTTGGATTTTTTCCCTTTCATTGATTTCAATTGCACTTCTTTCACAGGTATGTGTATTTTTATTAAAAATCGTCCAAATGTGCTCCATAAATATCTTGGGACAGACTATACATAGTCGTAATTATCTTATTACGAATACCTAATACAGATATAACTATCTATGGATATAGAAAGGTTAAAACATTGGTCCCTAAAACATTGCTTTTCCGAATTATACTGTGCATTAACAAAAAATAATGCTTCATTTTCGAAGTCCTTTTTTAAAATTAAAATAAAATATATTCCTTCAGCGTTCGCAATTAGATAGTCCTTTTTATTAAATTTCAAAATATCTGTTAAGCCGCCAAATGTAGTGACAGTCCTTGCCGGAATGGAGCGTGTCTAGACACGTCAACAGGTTACCGATGTACTTGCTCTCAGGGCTTCGTGGGAACAAACTGTGACAGGGGTGAGCAAACGTTTTATTTAGCCAAATATAATAAAAATCAAAAAAAAAATTTCTTTGATTTAATTACTTCAACTTTTAACAAAAATATGAAATAAATCTGATTTAGCCGTCAAGTGCAGCGACTCTCCGTGTAAATTTGGGACATGTCATGATTCAACAGGAGGATACAACTGTATTTGTACACCGGGGTATACAGGGACGAACTGTGACAGTGGTAAGTACAGTTTAAACTGTAGGTGAACACTTGGGTATACGGGGAAGAACTGTGACAGTGGTGATTACAGTTAATACTGTAGTTGACACCGGCTTATAAAGGGAAGAACTTTGACTGTGGTGAGTACAATTTATAATGAAGTTGTACACCGTAGTATACGGGGACAGTGGTAAGGACAGTGTACACCTAGTCATACGGGGAAGAACTGTGACAGTGGTAAGTACAGTTTATACTGTAGGTGAACACTTAGGTATACGGGGAAATTAACCGTAGCTGTACACCGGGATATACGGAAAGAACTTTGACAGTGGTTAATACTGTTTGCACTGTACATTGAGTTATACAAGAAGAGTTGTAAAATTGATGAGACGAGTATGTCTCAAACTGTCAAACCTGATGTATTTTGAAATTAGTAAACAAATTTGCTTAATATTAGTATTATTTTCATGAAAATATTACTCGTGTTGATAAATTCTATTTTTTTTTAAGCTGTGACATGTAGTGATCACCCGTGCCATCTTGGTACCTGTACAGATACACATAATGGTGTCACGTGCTCCTGTCAGCCGATGTATACCGGGACGTACTGTCAGAATAGTAAGTAAATTATGCACATTTTGTTATATACATCTCAAACAAAGGTTATTATATGATATGATAGTCAGTGCATCAATATTTCAATTTTAATACCCTTTTCATAAAAGCCGAACATAACTAGATTCATAAGCCATCATATGTCTTCTTCTTTAAAAGATCAATGAACAAGATAGTGTTGTCAATATTATAACGAAGAAACATGGAGCATTTAAGTATATTCATTTACAATATGCCTATTCCAGAGATAACATGTAGCAATCACCCCTGTCAACACGGCACGTGCACAGATGGAAGGAACGGGTACATCTGTCTCTGTGACGAGGGATTCACTGGGAGCAACTGTGATTCTAGTAGGTACACATTGGACCTTTATTTAAACAGATGCAAACTGACTTAAGTATGATTCATCTCATTGTTATATTAGTTTGCTTTCCGTTATTTTGGTACGTTTGTAAAAGTTTTCTACAAAAAAATTGACACATTCCACATGTTTAAAAAGTCATGAACAGGCGTAGTATCTATCTATCTATCTATCTATCTATCTATCTATCTATCTATCTATGATTGTATTACATGTATTTGGTTTATAGGAATGACATGTTCAGATCGTCCATGTCTACACGGTCAATGTACAGATAGGGGATCATCAGGATTCCTGTGTAAGTGTGACGTCAAGTACACTGGACACACGTGCAATACACGTAAGTTATATTCAGGCTTTCCTTTTATTATACTAAAGAAACAGTGAAATATAAAATAATACTCTTTTTGGATTGGATCAACAAATTATCTAACAAGTATAAGCATACCTTGCCTACGTCACGATAAGACGTTGAAATCTAAACGTTTCGCTTAACTGTTGTATAAATTACGTCTTTTCATATGATGCATGTTGAAGATAAACTAGATTTTAAGGAATAAATTTAATTTTTCTCCATATTAAACAAAAAAATCATAATTTGGGGCAGTTAATGCATTCTAAAAATACGCAGTCCCATTAATTTTTATTTTTTAATGCATTTGAATAAATTTACACGATATTTTTTAATAGCAACCAATCATGTGAATAGGCTTTTTGTTTAAATTTTGAAATTCTGTTTATTAAACAAACTGTTAAGATATTTTTGTAAGGCTTTACAAGTGCAATTATGACATGTTGTCAATAAACAAATTATGGTTTTTCATAAATATCAGTGATAAAGTGCAGTAGTCACCCATGCGAACATGGAACATGCCGGGACACATCTCGCGGATTTTCTTGCACGTGTGACCTTGGATACAAAGGTGAAGCATGCAACATATGTAAGTATAATTCCCTTTGATTTTTAACATAATTTTATATTTTATGGTAAAAAAATATGAACACAATGTATCCTATAGATATTTTAAGACAATATCTAATAAATATTTCGTTTTGATTAATCGTTTCTCGAGTGAAGTCTAAAAGAGTGTTTAGGTAATATACAGTATTTAAAATCGCATTTGTCTGATCTTAAGTTTCTTACCTTGTCAATGTAACAAGGAATTAAGGAGGTTTCTGTTCCAGCTGTACAATGCAGTGACAGTCCCTGTCAACACGGAACCTGTCATGATGTTGTCCAGGAGTACACCTGTTCCTGTCATCCGGGGTACTCGGGAAAAAACTGTGATACAGGTACCAAGCTAAATAGTCATCCATTTGCTTATCTTTAATGTATTTGTCCATGAATTTAAATATTATCTTTATTATTAGAGAAACTTGCTAAAAAATTGAATTCGTTTTGAATTTATACACCATCTTGTTAAAAAAAATTATAAATTTTTGATAAAATGTTCATAATCCTTCTACAGTTTTCAAGATTGTTGTTTTGCGGATCAATTGTACATATATTAGAGATTTGCATATTACTTGGATTTTGAATTTTGATAATTTATTTAAAAAACCACCTGTTGAACTTAGTTATTTTTTGGCAAAATATTGCATATAGAGTACCCCATTTCTCTGTATAGGTAGTGTTTATCAATTCAGGGTTGACAAATGGATAATTGATACTGTTCACACAAAAGAAAACCCGGTTTGCTGTCACATTGACAGCTTTTCTCTTGTTTAATAAGATGTTCTTAATAACACCATTAAATTTATATAGAAATGAATGTTTGTACACTTTTCTGTTGTTTCAATGACTAGCTACAACGTGCAGGGACAACCCCTGCCAGCACGGAGCGTGTACAGACCGATCAGGGGGATACGTGTGCAGGTGCACGCCGGGGTACACGGGGGAAAACTGCCAAACTGCAGGTAGTACTATTTGTGTCCGTTAAATTTGTTTCTAATTTTTTTCAGTAAAGATTATAATTTATTCTATATACTTGTTTAATGGATAACAAACTTTTAGTCAAAAGTGTAATATATTTTCCAGAACCATGCCAGTCTAATCCTTGTGGACATGGCCGATGCATTGGTAGAAGCGGTTCATTCTCTTGTGTATGTGACGCTGGGTATACAGGACAAAAATGCGACACAAGTGAGTTCTTAAAACATCTCATTTAGAAAACACATTCTGAGTCCTACCTTTAAGAAATGAGGCCTGACTTGTTGTCCTTTCCTGTATGAAATAGGTAAAATGGGAGAATAAAATGTAAAAAGGATTTTTTAAAAAGAAAAACATCAAAAATGACGTTTAGAGGATATACAAGATTTCCTGATTTTTAACAAAAATAAAAAAGGCTTTCTAACACATTATCTTTACTTAATTTCTGGATAAACAAAAAAAATTAATTTATTGGATTTTATTCTTTTTCATCACAAGTGTTGACATGTAGCAATAATCCATGTCAACACGGAACATGCAGTGAAAGAGGATCATCCGGGTTCTACTGTACGTGTAACGCTAAATACACAGGGCAGACGTGCAATACACGTGAGTTAACATTGCTTTTTAAATAGCATAACCTTATTATTACAATTTAATAAATTCCGCTATTATTATTCTTCAGTAAAAAAGTTGTGCGGTGTCATCATTTTATGGACATCAAATTTAATATATCTATACTGTTTAATAAGGTTACAATTAAAAATAAATTTACCAATGTGTTCTTATTTAGAACTCACTCGTAAATTTAATGAATTTAAAAATCTCAAAGATTCTAACAATATGTATATGCAGATAAAAGTAAAAATACATTGTAATTAATAATTGAAGGGATGTTTACATAATAGTTAAGATACTGTCTGAATAACTGTCTTTCCAGTGATGAATTGCAGCTCCCATCCATGTGTTCACGGTTCATGCAGAGATACATCTCTCGGATATGTATGTACATGTGACCCTGCCTACAGGGGCGACAACTGCGATACACGTTAGTAGCATTGTCAACTTATTTGTTATATCTACAATATTTTTGACGTTAAAATCATGACCAGTCAAGATTTCATATTGAAGAAAACACAGTTTGTTTTGTTGGAAGAATATGGTAAGACATTTGTGATCAGTTCTGAGTATGGATGACTTTATCTGCATATATTTATTTTGTAGTAATAAAGTGTAGGGACTCGCCTTCGCCTTGCCTTCGTGGAGTTTGTAAAGACACCGCTGCGGGTTTCGTTTGTGATTGTCCGTCTAAATATTTAGGGAAAACGTGCGACACTCGTAAGTAAAAATTATACATTATACGAACGTTTCATTTTTCAGAATAAAAAAGTTTGCTTTTCTGCATGTGCAAAATACATTAGCTTTTAAAAAAAATATATATGCTTCCCTTTTTTAGTTAAAGTGCTGGATAACAAAATACATGAGGATTTTCAGTAATGAAAATATAGCGTAACACGTTGCTATCCTAACTGTACCGGATTAAGAAGCATGTTTTAAATTTAATTTTATAAAATATAGTACAAACATATATGCATTCAAATTCTAATTATTATATATGAATAATAACAATACAATATTTTCCAATGAAATTCTCTGCTGCAATATCACGGAGGTGCCAAAAAAGTTTATACTTTGTTTTAAAGTACACGCTTTACTGAACATTTCTTTTTGCATTCAAAGTTTGTTTAGCAATACATGGCTGATTATTATTTTAAGTAATAAAGTGTAGCAGCCATCCATGTATACACGGTTCCTGTTTGGATTCACAACGAGGCTATAATTGTCAGTGTGACCCTGGATACACTGGAGAGATATGTAATATTCGTAAGTAAAAAAGATCGACCTGTGTCTCTAAAAATCGGCATAAAATGAAATTTGGTCAAAAACGCATATTCGTTAAAATTAGTTTACTTTTAATTGTACACTTTTCTCGTTTGGGTTGATTTTGAATAATTTTTTTTCGTATCAGAGATATCCCAGCCACATTTGTCAATATCATTAAGTCACGGGAATGGTATGCCAAATAATGGACATCCTAGCAGCCAAACAAAACCAAACTCTGAAAACTCTGTAAGTCATCAAAATTCACAAATCGGTCTTCAAAATATGACTTCAACAATGAATAAAACGGTCTATGGCGGAAAGAGTGGATCAACGACTTCCCTTCCGATAAAACAGAACCCAACTTACAGCACTTCAGTATATAACGCTGTTGGCCATACCAATTCTAGAACAACTACAGGAACCAAAACAAGTGGTCCTAATGGCAGCATTGTCGTGTCAAATCATAAAGTCACACAGTCCTTATTTGGCACAAACAAATCTTCACGACAAACAAACAATCAGCAAGGAGCAGGTGCTCTTTTGCACACGACGCGTTCATCAGGTGTTTCTACTGTGACTGGCTCTGTATTTGGCAATAAAGGACCGGCATCAAAAGTAACTCAGTCTCCTAGCATACGTGGTTCCACGACTAAAGTGACTCCTGTAGCTAACATTGTACCTGGATTTGGAGGAGTCAGTGGACAAGGCGGGAGTGGAGTGCAGGGTGGACACAGTAATAATGCTGGGGGTGGAGGTGGCAGTGGAGCTGGCAATAATGTTGGACCTAAAATCACGACTAGTAAGTACTAATGCATGTTATACTCTCAAAGAAATTTTTAGAAAATATAATGAAAATGAAAATTAGTGAAAATATTTATTTTATGATGTAATTTTCAAGTTTTTCGAAAAAACTTTCTTTGTAGGTCAGAACGTAAATCTAAACCGCGAGAAGAAATGGCCAATTGGTAAAATGTGTCATTTTTATTTTTGTTACCGTGAAATATAAATAAAACATAGCTATGTTTAAGTTTATTGATGGAACATATCGTTATTGTAGGCATCATTACAGCAACAGTGGGTGCCGCACTGGCTCTGTCCGTTCTAGCCACTGTTTGTATATGCTGTTATTTCTTGTGGAAGCGATCATCGAAAAAGAACAGGAAGAAGAAGTTCCAAAGATGGGACAAAAAAATTCGACCACAACCTCCAACAAAACGCCCTAAGCGCATGCGTTATTAAAACACATGATTTCGTCCTTCGAATCATGATAGTTTGCTATTGTAACATGAACTCTAATATTATTTTGATGAGAATATTTCAGTCCGACAAACAGGATTTTTATTTTTTAACATTAATAAAATCTCATTTTACGATGAAAGTATTTTTTTGTTTCTGAAACTGAAGTAAAGCAGCTTTAAATATGGAACTTCATGATTAAACGAATTCTTTAAGTAAGTGAAAAGTATAAGTGTTATTTTTATTACTCTTCGCCCGTCGTCTCTGTCCTTTTGAATTTATTCCTCTTATAACAAGAGCTGCAATGCAACAACTTATGATACCATTCATGCATCCTGTAACAGTGTTAATTATGATACAGTGAATCCTAGACTATTTACTGGGACCCCAGTAATGGTCCGTAGTTTGGCATGAAGATGATACTGACCGGCTTAAATATTTAGCCCCATGAAGAGGTTGCGTCTAGCATTTTTTCCCCAACAGGATTCATTTAATATTTAATAGAAATATTAAAGTAAAGAAAAAATGTTTAATCGTCTTTTTATGATCTACAAGTCTACAATTTGTGATATAGCAATGAAAACACCCTAATATAGCGTAAAATATAAATAGTTCAAACCGTGACTTGTACCTAGTAGTGGTTCAAATTTCGAACATTGTTCTTTTATGTAATCTACGAGAGAGAAAGAGAGAGAGAGAGAGAGAGAGAGAGAGAGAGAGAGAGAGAGAGAGAGAGAGAGACTTGTACATCTTTGTGCTTTTCGAAAGGATTTTTTTCTTAACTAAAGCGTCCAGATATACAGATTTTGTATAAATAGGTATAGCGCACTTAGTATACGATTTCGCCTACAATATAGCGCTTTTGTAAACATCAGACATTTTCAATATTATACAACAAACAGTTTAAATATATTCAAAGAAACGCAAATTACACAATTGCCACGTTAAAAGAGTCGTAATTATCTTACACGACATCATTAAAATCTTCATGTTTTGTTAGGGATAAATAGGAAAATAGTATGCACTAAAAGGTTGGATATTGGATTATTTAGATCACTTTAAACCAAAGAAATCCGATTAAAAGTTAAAAGGGTATTGTAGTACACGTTTACATTGACTTAATTTTGGTTTAACGTGGTCTTCGTACTGAAAATTAGACGAATATTGCCTTTTCAATACAATCATGTATATAGCAACATATACTGAAAATACATCCTATGAAAGTGTTATGTGCGTGGCATAGTGGTAACGCTAGTTCTTTTGATTTTGCTGTCGCTTGATCGATTCCACTAAGTAGTAATTTTTTGTTCTTTTCACTTAGAGCATGATAAGAATAAAGTGTTTAAGTTACATGTATCTAATCTGCAGGATTTTTTTTTTTCAAATTCTCTTTTTTAAAGCGCTAAGCATAGCTGCAGCGCTTTTTTGTCGCCAGATTTCTAAACCTACTTCCACTTTCGTATTCGTGTTTCCGAAACACCGCTACCTACTGGCGAATTCTAGAGAAGTCATACCCTGGAAAAGTCGTACTCTGGAGAGCTCATAAGGTTCTTGTTCCATGCATTAGGGAGAACTTCATATCTTCAAGCTACATTTTTTCTAGTAGTATTAAATTGGCAATAAGTTTCATTTAATTAATATCATTATTATATATCGGATACGGGTGCTCCAAAAGATATCATGACGATTTCTATCGAAGTCGAATTTAAAAAAAATAAAAATTGGATGATATGCACTGAGTTGTGTTTTAGGTGTTGGGTAACCATTGGAAAAATTCTACGATATGAATTTGTAATGAGTGTTTTTAAACGGTATAGTCGTGAAATTCCTGGCCCGCCGTCACCAAAATTTTCAAATTTATATAAGCTATTATTATTGCTTCTTCTACCCGGACGGAAAAAAATAAGTGTCAGTATACACTAAATTGTTTACCATATCTTATCAAAACTGTTAATTATTGTAAAACAATTTTTTATTTTAAACCTTTCAAACAATGCAATCACCTGTTATTTGGTACATGTGATTTGTTTAACATTCATTATCGATATCCACGTTTACTCATTATATGTCGAGCTAATATGTAACAGTTATCAACACCATGTTTTATTAGAAATGCAGGATTTTTGATACAAAATATTTCGATTAACACCTTTTCCAGGATAATTTGTGCTGCTTTTTATTAACCTTATTTTAGGCATCTTTTTTGTATGCAGTATTTTACAAAACATTTTCTATCAATTTGCATGGATCTATTATTTGATAATGATCAAAAACCAATGATGTGAATATAATTTACAAAATTTATAACTGTCATGTTACTTGAAATACTACAGCAAATATATGTATTAATCGCTACAAAGTGATATCTCGTTTAAATTTGCTTAAACGACGCTTCATACAGTGCAAACATAATTTTAATAATGATTTAATTAATGTACAGTATGGACAAATTATGCAGTAATAAAAACACTTAATAACAGTTAATAATTGAAAGCGATGTGTAAGATTCAATTTGATTTGAACATATTTTATTGTATATATATAAAATACATATACAATGGTTAAGACACAAGTTACGAGGTCTTTACCATTAAAATAGAAAAATTGTACAAAACTTACAACTGTTATAACATGATATAAATTTGTAATTACAAAATAGCAAAAAAAGTGATATCTACGAGTATAAGAAACATGCACAAAAACTGTATTAAACGAATCTACCAGTTTCGTTGATATACAATTGAACTAATAAGAATAACTGCTTGTTAATATCAAGGGATAATGACTCATCGTCCCATAATAAAAGATGAGTATTAATTATATGAAAATGATCTAGTTGTAGCAGATTAAGCAAAAAATTATTTCTAGCGATAGTATAATTTTTGAATTTGAAGAAAAAATGGTAAGGATCTTCGGGTGATCCACACCGAGAATTACCGCTTTCTATAATATTTATTTTGTGTAAATCATAATTGAGTATGCAATGATGTCTTAGCTTGGTATGTAATATGTTTAGCTTGCGCTTACCATGTGTAAAAAGGAGGGAGCTCTACCTATGTTTCTGGATTTATATAATGAATTCTTAAATCTTCGTATAAAAGTTTCATTTCTTACTCCTATACATAATGTATTCCACAATTGAATAGTGTCCGGTAAAAATGATTTCTTAAATAATTCTGTTCTACACCTAGGTAAACTATAATATTCAATGTTCCTAGTTCTATATGCAGAATCATTACTCCTAGTATTAGGGATAATCTGAGATAAATATTCAGGGACACAGTTATTGTGGATCTTGTACATAGTGGTAAGGACGTCATTCTTCTATCAGAAAGAGTTTCCCAGCCCGTTTCAAAATATAAGGATGTTTTTGAAGCAATAATTGGTAACCCTGTAACAATGCGGGCAGCGTATAACTGAACTTTCTCTAATTTGTCAATGTCATATTGGCTACAGCCATCCCAAACAACTTAGCCATATTCAAGAATTGGCCTTACAAAGGTAATGTACATTTTGGAAAGGCTGTTTTTTCCAAGACTCAATTTTAGTTTTTTCAAGAGACCTAATTTTTTCAGTGCTTTGTTTACTATAATACTAATGTGCTCCGACCATTTTAGATCGCTTGCTAGATGTAAACCAAAGTGTTTGTGTGTTGAGATATATTCTTACTTACAATGCTGAAAAAATATTTCAGGTAATTCGTAGCTTGATTTTGTGGTAAAAAAACCCCCAGCATTAGTTTTGTTTGGATTGAATTTAAGTAACCATCGACTAGACCACTGTTCCAAAGTGTATAAATCATGATTGATATTGTGTTCAATGCTAGAAAAATCATGCGATGCATATTGGATACAAGTGTCATCTGCAAAAAGTCAACAATTGTTTTCAAACATGTTTATAATTATTTCCATAGTAACAAATTATTTTATAAATACCAAGCCGGTTTTTACTCAACAGTGTATCAGTTAATTGAGACATATCATAGTACTGTTAAGAATATAGATGAGGGTAAATCATGTTGCATTGTCTTTTGTGATCTCTCAAAGCCTTTGACAGAGTTTGGCATGAAGGGCTTTTTTAAAATTACAAACTAACAGTATTTGTGGCAATCTTTTTCAATGGTTTAATAGGTATTTGTGTAACATATTTCAAAAAGTGATGTATTAAGATGTATTATCATCCAGCTTCAGTGTTAATGCTGGAGTACCACAAGGAACTGTACTTGGTCCCCTTGTGTTTTTTATTTATGTGAATGATGTTACACAAAATATGTTGTCGTTTTGTAGATTATACGCAGATGATAATTCAATCCATTATGCGGATAAAAACTTAAGAAATATAGAAAATGTGTTAAATCATGACCTTAAAATATTAGAAAAATGGTCGGATGATTGGTTACTTAAATTCAATCCTAATAAAACCAAAGTTGTTTTTTTTAACAAGTCAAAACGTAATGAAATCCCAGAACTGTTTTTTCAAGATTGTCAGTTAGATATTGTTTCTTCTCATAAAAATCTAGGCCTAACGTTTTCTGATGATTTGAAATTGTCTGTGTATATCATGATATAGTAAACATCGCTTGCAAAAGATTAGGACTACTTAAAAAACTTAAATTTACCTTAGGCAGATGCAAATTATCAAAATTAAATATAACTTTAGTTAGACCAATATTAGAATATGCTTCTGTTGTTTGGGATGGTTGTTCTTCCGCAGAAATGGTAAAGTAAGAAAATGTACAGCTACACGCTGCCAGAAATGTCACGGGACTTCCAATTTTGACCTCCAGAGAATTATTGTATTTTGAAACAGGGTGGGAATCTCTGGCTAGAAGAAGGGAAATAGCTTGTACCACAATATCTTAGTGATATTGCTTACATTTATAGGAAAGATACTTCTCGCTACAGTACTCGTTATGAAGACAATTATATACCTCCTAGAGTTAAGTATGATACATATAAAAAATCATTTATTCCAGACGCTATAAGCAAATGGAACTCACTAAATTCGGATACCAAGAAATCAACATCCATCCGCCAGTTTCAAAGAAGCATCTCTAATAATACCAGTGATTCAAAAGTTCCTCAATATTTTCTTCATGGTAAAAGATTAACTAATATCATTCATACAAAATTAAGGAAGGAGTCTTTTCTGGTTTTCGACTTGTCTAAAGTAAATTTAATTAAATGGTCATTAAATCAAGATGAAAGGAAATGAAAATATCATATTTTTCTTTCTTTTTAACAATCATACAACTTGGCATAGAAATAGTAATCAAAGTTTAGAATATAACAAGGACTATATTTTTGGCGGAACATTGGCGTAGGAAAATATCACATGTTTTTGCAATTCAGAATTGCTGTAGATTCATGAGTCTATTTAGCATTTTTAAAACAATAACTTTAATGTCGGATTTTTTAACTAATGTGAACTAATGATAAGGTACTTGGATTTCAGAATATTTTTTTAAAATATGATTTGCCCATCAATTTACATTTTTATTAGCTTTTTTTAAGCGCTCATTCTATAAATGGATTTGTGTGAAAACACTAAAGTAGGATTTTTTCTCTTATTAAATGGTCAATATATAAGCTTTTCTGTCAATTTTATATCTTTATGTAAGGTCCTCATAATATGTAAAAATCAGAAATATTTTAATATTGGAAGAATAAAAAAATAATCAAAATATCTTCAAAATTAAAGAAAATTAGAGGAAATGAGGGCTAAGCAATATTAATTTTAGTTTAAATATTCATTCCAATTTAGTAATATAAGCTGATAGACATTCTGATATTCTATCATTTCATTGAAGAATAGACACTTCATATCTTAAACAAATATCTACATAACTGTAGGTAACTACATTTATTTTTATCATCCTTTAAGTTGAGGAAAAAGGTAGTGACCTTAACCTGACCTTGATGCGAAAACAAGTAGGTCAAATTTGATTAAACTGATAAAATCATTTGGTTATATGATTTGTTTGACTGTGTCAAAATTTTATGAATTTCTTAATATAAGAAAGATGTCTGATAACAAGAAGACTCCTTCCTTAAGACACAATTGTTTTCTAAATTATGATCTACACAGAAGAAATATTATTGATTCTCCAAATTGCATATGTGGAAAGTAAGAAGATGTATTATTCACTTTTTATTTGTTTGCAAACTATTTTCGAATGCAAGAAATACTTTATTTAACAAACTATTCTAAATACACAATTTAGGTATTATAGATTCGCATACTTTACTATGTGGTAATGATAACTTAGATTATAAAACTACACTGTAATGTTAGAATTTTCACTGCTGTGCAGAACTTATAACCAATTCTCGCAAATTTATATAAGTATTATATTTTATTCTTTACCATCTTTTTCGATATATATATATATATCTTTATATATATATATATATATATATATATATATATATATATATATGTATCATGTTTTATGACAATTGTAAATTATTTGTATTTGGGTGAGAACCTAGTAAGTTGCAAGAACTTGTGTTCGAACCCTTTGTATATTATACGTATTATATATACAATAAAATATGTTAAAACCAAAAGTCGAAAACACCGAACCTTGCGGTACGCCCGACTTTATACAAGTATTAGATGATAAAACATCTTTGTACATTACCTTTTACTTCTATAACATAAATAACTTTTAAACCATTGTAAAACATTTCTGGTTATTCCGTATGTTTCTAATTTAAAAAGGAGACCTTTGTGCCAAACTCTATCAAAAGCTTTTGATAAGTCACAAAAATCTATACAACATGATTTCCCGTCATCAATACTATTTACAATATTGTGATATGTTTCAATTAACTGGTACACAGTGGAGTTACCGGGAAGAAAACCGGCTTGGTATTTATAAAACAAGTTGTGCAATGAAAAAAATTGTACACATGTTTAAAACTTATACGTTCCAATAATTTACTAACACAGCTTAATAATGACACAGGTCTGTAATCAGAGGCTACAGAAGGATCATCTTTCTTAAACAACGGAATAAAATGGGCAAGTTTCCAATTCTCTGGAAACTTGTTTTCAGCTAATGACCTATTAAATAAAAGACACAGGGGCTTGGAAATAGTAAATTTTGTAAGTTTTAGCATTTTGTGGCTAATATTGTCATGCTCTATAGCTTTGTTAGCTGGCAAAATAGAAATGATATCAATAATTTCTTCTTCATTAATAACAATATTTGATAATTTATTATTACAGAGTGAATACATTGACGGCAAAGCATGGCCTGTGTCGTAGACATTGCAAACAGATGAGAAAAAATTATTAACCAGCTCCACTTTATCTAAATCTGAAAAAGCTACAAATTGTTCTCCTTTGTCGGAGACCTGATGTATAGGTGGAATATCTGAACTTGGTTTGGTTTTGAATGTGTCTTTCATGAGTTTCCAATACAGCTTATTATTGTCTTTGAATGGCCTCATCTAAATGGAATTCAATGTTGTCATAATAGTTGGAAAGTGCATGTTTTTTCATATTGTTAACCTGGTTTCTAGTCTTTCTGAATTTTTCTGAATTTTTTCCAGTCCGTTTTGCGTTTATATTTTAGAGCCAAATTACGTAAACGATCACGCTTTCTAATTGTTCTCCTTAACAGCGAATCAAATCATGGCTTATCTGTAAGGTTTAACATTGCTATAAATCAAATATAACTATACGACATTTAAATGAATTCGTGTAATATATCGTGTAATATATCAAATTTACAAATAAAATATATCAAGTGCCTGAACCCCCCCCCCCCCCCCCCCCAGGAAACATTACGCATCAAAAATTCAAATGGCCTCGCATTATTACAAAACTTGGATAGTCGGACATTTTACAGGTTGATTTTTCATTTTAAAAAAATCAGCCCCTGTCGCGGGTGGAAACGCCCTAAATTCAAAGGAGAATTTGGAAATTATTTTGCTTCAGCCATGTTTTGACTTGAACCTATGGTGAAATACTGTTGTGACACCTGCATAGGCGTCTATGACAACACCCCCTTTTAATAAAACTTGTAATAAATACGACACATTTTACGTCTGTTGAGATGTGAGTTAGACTTATTAAATTCAATGATATACCCTCAAATATCCCACAGAAGAGACTGTCTATCCGATACTTAAATTGATGAGAAGCGACTCCATTTTGTATAATATTCTAACAACAGGTAATATAACTACATTGGAGGTGTTTACGCCCATCTCTGCATGTGGTATTGTAGCAGAAGGGCGGAGATATTGTTCGTATACCAAAACTAAAATTTAGAAGAATAGGTGGCATTTCCTGCAAGGCAGATCTGTAATGCGATCAGTATTATCTTACTTTTATCAAAACTTTTGGGTTTTTTATTTTGGTATCGTAATTTGCCACTGTTTTTTTAAATGTTCATCATTTTATGGTTTACAAGTTGTCAGATGTAATAACAAAGAGATGGTGAAAATTAGCCAATAGACATAAATAAATATTGATTATCATCTGATCTATGTTATTGGTGACAATCTTATTTTACTTTCTTTTCTTAACAAGAAGCATTTACTGTGTAGCTCTGCTACACATTAGCAAAATCTGTTTAAAACTAACTAGCAATATCATTAAAAAATTACTACAAAACTTCCCGATTTCCAGATATTGCTAAAATTTCAGATCAATCTTGATCTTTTTAAACATGATTATAATATTGTAAAATGTAAATTTGACTTTACAGTCAAATGGATAAAACATTCTATGCTTCAAAAATAAAGATGCACATACACTAATTGTGAAATGCTGTGATTAAGATCGCTTTTTAAAGTCATCAGCATTTTGTTTTCACTGTAACACGACAGCATGCATTAATCATTAATTAAAAGATTAATGTATTGTATAACTAAGGCACATCCGAATTCTACTTCATTACAGATTTCTGAATAAGTGCAAAATACAATAACGAACAAATCCCGATTCAAATATGAATCTTCACAAATATTTTCAGAACATTCGGTTTTTTAACACTTTCTTCTAATATTCTAATCGGGAACGTATTAAAATTTTTAAAACATCGTTATGCATTTTACGTCTACAGTATATGTCTACAGTAGTAGAGGATAACTCTTTTCTTTTTTATAGCTATTTTGGACCAACTCCTAGAGATGCATATGGATATTCTCAGACGTGAGCAAATTATTATACCCGCACTTTCTAAAGAAAGTTCGGGTATATTGTTGTTGTCCTGTTCCGTCCGTCCGTCCGTCCGTCCGTCTGTCCGTCCGTCTGTCACGTTTTACTTTCTTCTCAAACTGCTCTTACATCGTATAAACTAGCAATCTGAACTCTTGGAGTTTGATTGGGGGTGACATGTTGTTTTGTAAAATGGTTTCAAAAATTCTCTGGTAGTCCTGGGGGTCAG
>WFKH01010931.1:71621462-71647137 GCA_016163765.1 Magallana hongkongensis
CGTGGGTTCCGTTGATGGTGTATTATGTGCACGTGGCCTTCGTTTTTACTAAAACTGGTACAAAACAGTGTTATTTAGGGGCAAACACTTGGTGCGGGTATTACTGTCTAATGACAGCATCTAGTTTGTTCTGCAATCGATATTGTTAAATTTAATGCTTTTTACAAAACACTTTTTAAAGCAAAATTAGATACAGTAGTTTAGATAATTTAGATAGTGTCACAAAAGAGTAAGATAATGATTACATCGAAGAATTATTATTTAGTGAAAGGATCTTTAAAAAACAATATTTGCATAGGCCTACTCATACATCGTCCTCAATTGAGAGGTTTACGAGGTTACCAAAGAAATGATTGTTAACATTCTTGATATCCAATTAAATATTCCTTATAAACTGTATCTAGGGTTCAAACAAGGATGCTTCTACTTAAAGGATATGAAGGAGTATTATGATATTTATTTCACAATCATAAACTTTGAATTCACATATTTTTTCTAGATATTTACCTGTACGTAGGGAGATGAATATGAAAAGAGTATTCCAGGATTTACTTTTTACTATGCTTTTGAATTTTCGTTATTAAATGAACTATCTTGAATTATATCTAAGATGTTTCGATGATCTGTTACATATAAGAAAAAAACCACTTGTACAAAACGAGCAATGAGCAATTCTGTATCGAATATTTTGAGTGTTGCTCCTTAGAAACACATTTGTAGAGGATAGTTTTATAATCTTGTGTTTTCTTATTCATTTTACAACAGGATTAAATACCTATGGAAAAAACCGGTACATTTTACGCATGAAACTCACTAGATATGACCTGTTATACATAAAGAACAATAATTACATTAAGATAATTAAGGCCTGTTTATAGAGTGAACTTTATTATTAGCCATATTCCAACAAAAATAAATAATTGAACATAAAAAAACCACGGTTTTAGTATTTTCAGTTCTTCCTAATTTTTAGAATAAAAAGTAATTTAGGTTTCCAATTGCTATCTGTTTCCATTCGTTGTTGTGCGTCGTTCACCTTCCTATAAACTACCTGGCCAATATTGAACAAATTATGAATTAAACATTTATTTGTAAAATGATTAATTTATGATCCTCATTCCCTAGGATTTATAATTATTAGGTAATAACCCTTAAAATAAGTCCAATGGTTATAATTAACATAGTAACTTTTGCTAAAATTATAAATAAAAAAACCCCATCGCGCCAGGGTTAACGGTTCTGGTGCTAAGGCTAGGCACTATTTGTGAACTAGTGAAAATTCTTTTTATTTCTTGCAAATCTGCTCCTCAATGAAATTAATAAGACCTGTCTTAAGTCGACATATCAAACTCTATCGTATTAGCCACAACATCCAGTGATTGCTTTCAAAACACAAGGTTATAAATGGGTGTAATAAAGTACCAATTTTGCTGCGAAACCTGTCACCTAGGCCAATTAAACTACAAACTACATTACTAAAGATATTTTTGTAGGAAAAGCAAAGGAAGTTTGCAAATTAGTACAGATAAATAATGTTGACTAACCACAAAATTTGTAAATTGTGCGTGGTAAAGCGACATTGACCTAGAAAAGAGTTTTCAAGTAAGACAGCTACTTCTAGAATTCTAAGATTCTCCTGGAGATACTTCGAATTTGATTTATATGAGAAAAATCAGCTCTAGATGGATACTGGCAATGCAATAACAGTTAAGTCAAAATTGTTGTTCCAAGCCAAAAATGAAGAGCATTTTAAAAGAATGTTGGACAAGAACATCAGAATTGTCGTTAGTCCAAGATTTTATAAGCAAACAAGACAGAAGCGTAAGATACTGTATATCGACGTTAGAGGAGTGAAAAAGTGATAGAAAAAGATTTCTTTCTCTTACCAACATGGAAGAATGCTTCGGTGCATTTGGCAGATATTCGTCCCCGTTTTATTTTCGCCCCTTTCGCCCTCGTTTTCAACGGTCGAATTTAAGACAATTTTTAGATAACTGTGTTAATTAGAAAGACTATCTAATTCTGTGTCTGCACGAATTCAAAATTGGGCGAAACGGTTTGGAAGGGCGAAAAAAAACATGGGGCGAAAATTACCCTGTATATAGTAACCTGGACCTGCCTTAAAGGATATTACCATTTTGAAGTTAACCTGGCATTTATCAATAGGTATAGTTTATTTGAGTTTGCACGAATACTGTTTGGAACATGCAATAGCCCTGCATATACTTTCAACCGCTTCTTTGAATTGGTATTGCAAGGAAAGAATACACAATTTAATTAGATGATGTGAACTTTCAGGAGCACCCAAATAACACCAAGGATGTGTTTCAAACGTTCAGACCCATAATCTTAAATGAAAACCAACAAATGCCACCTTTTCTGGAAAAAACGGTTGATATCACAGAAAGTCGTACTAATTTGTAAATCACAACAGCGCCAAATGCATTGCAGAGTGGCCAATCCCAAGGCTGAAGAAAGAAATGAAGGATTTGCTGGGTATTAAAATTACCGCAGACAGTACGTCAGGGGATCTGCAGGCATTGTAACACCCCTGTATATCCTGACATGACCCCTACTGGCATTTGTAGCATTTATCCGACATTACAGATACTAATTGCTTGGCATGCTCTTCCTCTTGAAAACAAACAAAACAGCTTAGCTTGACTTATTGGGTTTTAAAATATCAAGTATCGCTAGCTAGTGTAGCAGTCACAGTATAATGTGAATGTTCATTTAAATGCGAAGAGCACAGAAGTGGAAATACGCATTAAATATGCAAATGACCTCTACAGGATGACACCAAAATCTCCTCATGAAATTTTTACTTTGCAGATTCTGATGTTGAAGATTTATCTAACGGCAATTGGCCCTAGTGTCAGCAAATTCATAAACAATTGGAAAGTTTTAAGGATAATCTAGATGATGGCATTCTTACTGGCAACATAAATGACATCAACTTCAAACTGCAAGCAATCTGACACAGGGGTTTGTACATGGATAGGACTCATGAATTGGAAAAAAAAGAAAAGAAGCCCAGATGAATCAATATACCATCAAAGTTTAGTAAGAATGAAAAGCAAACATTTAGCACCAACAGACGTTGATGTTCTACTCCAAGTATGGTTGTAAAATACTTCTTGAACTGCTCAACACAATTAAAGGTGCACAAAGGATTGTCTATTATGAGTATCTCGAGATATCTGATTCAAAGCTTTTGCTTGAGATACCAAAGGCGATGCAGAATGACAGGATTTCATAAGTGCTATACAAAAAACAGCAAGGTGTTCAAAACAAATTAAATCAAATCAAATAAACAAGTTCTATCATACACTTATGGACGTAGTGCGATCATTTTTCTTGATAAAAATAGTCATTTATCGGTACATAGATTGTTTTATGTACAAAGTGTCATTATCCCCATCAGTTGTGACATTTCCATTGATATTTTCATTTTGTGTAAATCGTAAACTTTTGGAAGTAACCAGAAAAAATTGTTATGTTAGAATTAATACTTCATCGGCATTTTGCTTTGTATCTTAATAAGCAGAACTCTGAAGGTGTGAAGTGATCCTTTAAACAATATTGTTTAATTTTTCAACTATCTTAGGTTTATAACGCATTTAAATTAACTATTTGTTTTGATCTGTTACCCAGTTATAATGGTGGACAGTGTATGATCATACGTCAAAGGTGAGAACAATTTTTTATATAAACAAAAGTCGTCTATCTATACAAAACACACTATAATGCGCACAACTAAGTGTGTTTGATTTTTTTTAAAAGCCGACCTTTGCTAAAACTAATAATGATAGATATTTACCACAGGTAACTGTTTCTGTGGTATATGTTCACCCTAAAGAATAATAATAACACGGAAGGTATCTTATTCCTAATTACGTGTAGTCCCTTCAGTGATTTGCAATTTTTTTCGCTTTCAGTGGAAAATTAACAGCTGACAAATGTTCAATACCATTCTTTTTTTACTATAATTTAGCTACAAATTAATATATTGTATGCTTGCCATTGTTTTCTTCACCAATATTTTTAACTTTCCCAAAACCTCTCACATGATACGTAACGAAATGACGCGTACTTAATCGTTCGAGACCAGTTCATAGAGGTTCGTGGTGTAACACGACTTCTCCAGTCGGCGAGCGATGTTTGGACGATGTTTATGTAGATAGAAGTAAATAAAGGCAAACGTGTTTTATGTGATTTTGTAGGTAACTTATCGTTGAAAAGAATATTTTACACACTTGTCAACTGCTTTTCAACGAAAAGCGAAAATGATTGCAATTACTGTGCGGGGGTTGCCGTATGTAATTTTAAGTTGAAAACCTTTTGTTATTATTATACTATTGGGTAAACTTTATCGCAGAGACAAGTGTCTGTGATATTAATTTACTCGTTTGTTTAGCCGTTTGTTTATGCATAATTGATCTCTTTGATTATAATTTTTTTTTCTGTTCATGTAATTTTATTTTAAGACAAATCTACAAATGTCAAATTGGACACAATCATAATGATCAAGAAGAAGTCGAACATTGCAACAGAATGACAATGCTGACAATGATGGCGTAAGTACTATGTTTTTTCAAGATTGGAACACATTGAATAGTTTCCTCTTGAGAAAATGGTTTTGCATCACAATCTACTTTTTAGAAGCCGATTATCTGATAATCTTTTTGTTTTGGTTTAAAAAATTTATATTTGTGTTGTTTATTACTAAGAACAATAGACAGATTGGGTTAGGGTGAATCTTCAATCTGTGCTAATGAACAGAATATTTAGTTTCTGGGAATGTTACAAAATCTTCCATGTTCAATCTCCAGTTGATAGGAAGATACACGATATTCACTTATAAATTGTACAAATGTCATGTACAGTTGGTATTGGTTTAGTAAGAATATATTATGCTCAAAAAATAAATTTTGAGTCCGTTGCAAAAATTAGGCTCATTATGAATTGGTGTATAGACAGACAAAATAGGCAACTTTTAATTTGATCTCTGTACATTTTGCCTGTTTGTTTGAAGATAAATTAGTGAAAAATGCCAGGAAGAAGTAAACAGCTACTTATCAGAATTATTTAACACCAGAAGCTACATGTCAGTATGAAAATTCATCAAAGTACTGAGAGTAATCGAACGTAAAATTAAATTTCATTATATTTATCAGTAATTAGTAAATGAATATAAGAAAATGGTTTCAAAATATTGTCATGCTGTACATTTTGAATTTACCGAGTGGCAGTAAATACAAAATTTACAACATGACGAAGTTGTCATGTTGTAAATTTTGTATTTACTGCCACCCGGTAAATTCAAAATGTACAACATGACAATATTGCAACTTCATTGACAATCTCGTGCCATGCATTATAGCTCACCAGGGCTTTATTTATGTTTTAAATTTGATAAGAAATTAACTAAAAACACATCCTGTTTCTACTTAAAACGTAGCTTATACATGAATTAAAATTTTTTATATCATCTGCTTTAGATCAAGAACGTACAGATGTCATTAAGGACATGAGCACGCCAACTCTAGTGAAGTAGCAGAATGTAACGACTTAGAGATGAGGTAAATAGACACGCTGATGATTTCCGGTATCTGTTTAATTTCTAGAAAAAAGATAATATACTAATTATTTTTAATATTATTTTTAATTAAATATATTTTGTAAATAAACACACAAAAAATTAAAATACATGTTAAATTATATATTTTGCAGATTACAGACACTGAAAGCAAATGACTTGAATATTCGCCTTCGGCAAACAGTCACGTAAGGATTTTATGGGTATTTTACTGTAATACTTAATAATCATGCTGAATTTAGACAAATATCGTGTTTTAAGGAGGCTGAGTGGGGAAGAAAGAACTATGTACACTTTCAGTCAGTATTTTGCCCTGTTTTAAAGTAATTTTTAAAAAATAGCAAACAAAAAATTGAAATGTTACATTTATTTACACAAAATTACCCATAAATTAAGATTTTATAAATAGTTACCAGATTAGACATTCAAAAGGGTATTTGTGACGTCATAAATTGTGCATTTTCCGGTAATTTTCTTAAAACTGAGCAGAAGACAACCAATTCTTCAGTGGTTTTTTTAAATAGAAAACTATGTCCGCAGCCGTCGCCCACAATGAAACTCACTTTAAATCTTTATCATGTGATATCACATAAAATATATTAATTTCCTTGCGGGCGGCGGCTGCGGACACGTTTTCCTCTTCAAAAAACTATGAGAAAATGTGCCATTTTTCATCATTTTTGACTACATCTTAGAAACATGACAAAATGTTGAAGTCATTTTTCTTTTTTGAAAACAGGATAAAAGTGTATAACTTGGTACTTTATATACACATGTGTTCAAGATGATATAATGCGTACTTTCTTGAGATTTAAACATCTTTCGAATTTAGGGCAAATATTGAAAGAAACTGTATCTTCTTCTTTCCCATCAGATCTACCGAACATTTTCAAAAATGGTTTATTGAGCTATAAACTATTATTTTGTAAAGAAAATATTTTTTAGCTTTAAAATTTGAATTTTTTCATATGTCTTTATACAGAGCTCTTCTTCCTAAGGAGATTTATATAGTCTAAAAACGGCCTCTACATCCAGCACTTTTAATAGATACTTACAAATATAGATTGCCACAAAACATACTACAATTGCTCTATTATCTTATAACCTATCAAACACACCTTATATACTGGACAAAAAAAGTTAAGGATCACCAAATAAAATATATTTCACATGTACTCTATGACAGAAAACAAAATACACATTTTCTTATAATATCAACCTTTATATTCAATGTTTGAAAATTAATCATTTAATGTGATGAGTTGGTAAAAACACATGCTACAGATCGTTTCTTACGTTCACTCTTAAAAACCATGTGATTGGTACAGACTTGAAAGTGAGAAATTTTGAAACGGATCAATTCATATCAATACAATGATTGTCAGTATTTTGTATGACCTCCCCGCGAGGAAATAACAGCCCTACAGCGCCGTCCCATACTGCCCATGAGCCTCGCAAGGCTTGCCTGAGGGATCTGTTGCCATTCTTCCTGCAACGCAGTCTGGAGCTCTTGTCGATTTTGGGGAAGTGTTGGACGAGCTGAAATGCGTTGCTGAAGAATGTCCCAAGCATGTTCAATTGGATTAAGGTCTGGAGAAAGACTTGGCCAGTCCATGCGCTGAATTGTTTCATTTTCCAAGTACTCGTTTACGATACGGGCTCTATGAGGTCAAGCATTACCGTCCATGAAGATAAAGTCCTCCCCAACAGCACCTGCAATGGGTCTAACAATTGGATGAAGAATGTCATCTCGGTATTTCAAACCTGTCAGGGAACCTTCAATTACGAGCAAATCAGTTTTATAGTCAACACTAATGCCTGCCCAAACCATCACCGAGTCTCCTCCAAATCTGTCATGCTCAGAAATGCAACAATCGGCATATCTTTCCCCCTTCGATCTCCAAACAAGTCTTCTGCCATCATGGAAGTCAACACAAAATCGCGACACGTCTGAGAAAAGAACAGAGCGCCAATGACGTTGTTGCCAATGTCTGTGTACTGTTGCCCATTGTAGACGATTTCTGCGATGCTGCAATTTTAATACGGGGCGTACGGCTGGTCGACAAGCTTTAAGATTTGCCTGGTGGAGTCTGTTTCTAACAGTTTGAGTAGAGATCCGTCTTCCTGCTGCTCTCTGAAATTCAGCATTAAGCTTAACAGCACTTTGGAAACGCTGCCTCTTAGCAACATTAGCCAAATAGCGATCCTCACGGACTGTCGTACATCTTGGACGTCCCGATTTTGTTCTTCTTTGACAATTTCCTGCCTGTAAATATCGGTTCCATAAACGACTAATTACGCTTTGGGAAACATGAAACCTTTCTGCAACGTGGCGTTGTGTTTTGCCAGCTTACAGCATCCCTACTGCCCTAGAGCGTTCGTCCATGCTCATATACCTCCTCATGGCGTCAAAACACCAGTTCCGATCAAAAAGGGTGTTACTGTCTTAAGTTCACTAAAAAAAACCTTATTTGATACTTCTTTAACCCTTATGTTCCACTCTTTTTTTAACGCTTTGTCTTTCTTGTGTAATTTACCGCAAAACTAATCAAACACGTGTTACTAAAGTATGGAATCGTATAACTGACAGTTTTTTTTAACTTCTAAAGCCTTGTTCTCACAAAAATTCACACTATAAAAATATTTTTTTAGAGTAAATATATATGATCCCTAACTTATTTTGTCCAGTATATATATTTTCCAATGTGTGCACTTATCATATACACGACATGATAGCTTAACAAGATCGTTGTTCCATTGATATTCGTGTAATTAGTAAGGGATTTAGTAATTCAATTTGGATCACAGTTTCAAGAATAGGTAGATCCGCTGACAATGATTCTATAAATACAATTTATTATGAAGTAAACATAGGCGTCGGAAGCAAATAGAAAGTGGGGGCCAGACTTATCTGAAATCTTGAAAAGCAAACAAGAAAAAAAGGAAAACAATTACCATTTTCGCCAATCTTAATTCGTGTGTGTGTGTGTGTGTGTGTGTGTGTGTGTGTGTGTGTGTGTGTGTGTGTGTGTAGTGGGGGGGGGGGGGAAGGAGGGAAGGGGTTCATTGCTGTGCATTGTAAAATTAAAAAAAGGTTTTAGTATGCTACTGCTCATGTTAGTTATTTCCGGATTCAAACAGTAGTGAATTTTAAAATTTAAATGATTGATTCATTCATTCATTCATTAGACCCCCTCCCCTTCCGACGCCTATGGTAAAGTCGCAAATAGATGTCAAGTGGAACAATTAAACCTCTGTACTCATTTTATTTTTGAAAATTGCATCGTAAAATGATATATGAAGAAGTGAGATGATAATAGCTGCTGTACAGTAAATGAAGACTAAATATTTACAGTTTTTGCAATAAAGCTAATTAACACTTAGAAACTTTAAAAGAACATTGCAGACAAATCAGGAAAACTAGCCCACACGGGTGGAACATCTTATAAGATATTGGCTTGCAGGTATAAAATCTAAGATGACCATTCTTTAAGTTAGGCTTAGATAATTGCAGTTACTTCCGTAAAGAGGGGTGGGGGTAAAAGTATTCATTTGAGAAAGGCTCAGGTAAAATTTATGTGTGAATAACAAAGATTTATTCTACAATTTGATTTATTTATCCATGTTTAGGCATTGTTTTTCTATCAAAATGTATTTTTAATATGAAAATATAGGTAATGTTTTACAGGAATACCTCAAGGAATATTTTATTACTTTTTACCAAATCAGCGATGATAATATGGTGATTAAACTAGAAAACAAGAGGCCTACAGGCTTTGACGGTCACCTGAGTACCATGGCCCTTAGATTGACCTGTCAGAAGGTCTCATTTTTCCATTTTTAACTTCATTTGTGAGTCTAAACGCTAATCAGAATTTGATGTTTGGAAACTTTTTTTAAACGGGGGGGGGGGGGGGGGGGGGGGTCATGAATCTCACAATTTAGGTAGAAGGTTTCATGAATATCATAACCATGCATTCAGTTTTTCTACCCCTACTGTGGATGAAGAATAGAAGGTTTTTTAAGATTAAATACATTTTCACTATTTAGTCATTGATATATAAGCCCCGCCCTAGGGCTTAACCCCTGATACAGGGGCCATGAATTTCACAATTATAGTGGATGGCTTCATGAACATCAGATTCATGCATTCAGTTTATCTCTCCCTGCTGTGGATAGAGAGAAGAAGATATTCTAAGATTAAATACATTTTCACTATATGGCTATCTTGGCCTCGCCCTAGAGCCTGAATCCCCGACACAGGGGCCATGAATTTCAAAATTTAGGTAGAGGGCTTCATGAATATCACAACCATGCATTTAGTTATCTTAAATATATATTGTAAGAGTAGAGAAGAAGATTTTCTAAGATTTAATACAGTTTCACTATATGACCATTTTGTCCGCACCGTATGTCCTGAAGCCCTGACCCAGGGGCCAAAAATTTCACAATTTTGGTAGAGGGCTTAATGGACATCATAATCGTGCATTCGTTTTTTTTTTCAACATGTGTGGGAGTAGAGAAGATTTTTGAAAATTAGGCCCTTTTTTGCTTATTTGGCCCCGCTAATAAAGCCCCGGGGGTGGTATGGTCATAAATTTCACAATTTATATTTTTCTTATTCTAGAGATGCTTCAAACAAAAAATGGTAATAATTGACCTTGAAGTTTTCAAGAAGTTAAAAATGTTAAATTGTAAACGAACGATGCTCGACGCCCGTCGCACGATTGACGGTGGACGAAGACCAATTGCAGTAGGTCACCTGAGTAACTCAGGTGACTTAAAAAAAACCCCAACTCCCTTAAGTAGATTTACTAGTTTATCATATCTATGGTACGACGTATGAGTTTAAAAACATTTTTAAATAATTGTGTAATATTTTTTAAACTCATATGTATAAATTTTTAAAAAATGATTTCATAACGATCTACACGCAAATATAAATCAATTAATGATGTTCAACTTCTAAATTTAAATGATGTTTCATACAATTATGGATTGTGTCATTGTGCTAGTATAATTTATAAGGTATGAAGATAATGTAGATTATTTTTCATTCACCTTTCTAGCTATAGAGATGGAAGAACTATCCAGAATGAAATTGAGTACAGAGGAAATCCAGATCGATTGCGAGGATTGTTTGGGTAATTAGTTGACTGAAGGAAAACATTTGATATCTACCCATTTATTTATATGAAATTACTTTTCATTTTTCTTTAAATAAAACATATTTGGGCAACGAAATAGAATTAATTGTAACAGTAATGAGTATTATTTGTTTAAAAATAGTATGTGGGTTAGTGGATAGGTACATAATGATGTGGATAATAAAAAAGCAGTTATTATCTATAAACAAACAGGATTTTTTTGAAAAAAACAAAAAACTAATGCTTCTCATTAATGGTGTCTGTAGGCCTGTTAGAGTACATGAGTATCTTTTGTGCTGTCTGAACCTTAAGTACCTTAAATAAATACTAGCTAGTTTTAATATGATATTACAACATTGTGATTTTAGAAACAGTCCTGCTCTTCGACAATCCAGAGGTATGTACTTTAATAAACCGATCAGTGATATTTAAAAAATCATAACAAAAAGTATTACATGGAATTAAATCACATGCTTCGCTATATTATAAACATATTGAATAAACGCGATAACTAAAGTTTTACCAATTACCTTCGTGTTTTCCGTTTTCTTTCTCTCTCACACTCTGTATGTGCCTATATGGATTACACTCTATAGTTACTTTTTTGATATTTATTACCATTTTTTCTAGGTTCATCCACGAGACTGTCCAACTTTCCATTCAATTAGCCTTGCAACGAAATGTAAATGCTGAAAAATTTTGTAACAGAAAGCTAAGGAAATAACACATTGATAATTACAAAAGAGGACTAATTAAGTTTTTAATCAAAGAACAAATAAATGGAGAACTGAAACATGTTGAGTTGATTTCTTTTCTTGGTTAAATTTAAAGGTCAAACTGCAGAACAATCATATTATGGATGTTACCTGCTAATTTGTACTATGTTTCTTAATTATAATTATACTCCATACAACCTCTCTGGCCAGTCACACTTTATGAGATAGAGGACATGTACATGTAACTTTACACAGCCAACTAGTATATTAAACTCTCTCTCTCTGACCGGCAGATGAATATCAAAATACTGGAATTTCATTGAAGTCTGACTTCTTGTTCTATGTTACATTATGATATGCTTACTAAAGATAAGGTACTTTTTCTTTCACATGAGTCAACATTTGTCAGTGTCGTGCCTTGAAGTTGGACCAATCATTTTACAACGCATAGTTCGTTAACCAAAAATCTGATAATATTCGCAGTAGCCTGATCATTACCTTTTTACGAATTTGTGACATATTAACATGCATTGTGTAGTTTAGAACTAAAATACATATGATATCTTTACTTTTTAAAAATCGTATCTAGTTCAGGTCTTTTCCTTAAAAAAAACCAAACAAACAAACAAATAAACTTGTTGGTATAACGATAGGTATTTTTCGAGCCTGAAAAAAACGAGTAGAGATTTAACAAACAATGCATTTAAATTATCAATATTTTCATGTATATTCATCTAATGCAAATTAACAATGTTAACATATGATTAATAAAGTTCGTATTCCAGTATGCACAATTTGTGATTTTTTATATGAAGTGCTAATAAATATAGATACTTGATATCGCTGTTAAACTGTGATATTCTTTAAACAATCGTAGAAAACATACTGTTGTGATGCTCTATTAACACACTTATTGGTGAGTATTGCATCTAGTGAAATGTCGACTAAAAAGAAATGCTGTTTTACAGGTAAGTAATATTGTTTGATACTTACAAGTGAATTCAATCTACCATTCGTTTAATTTACTACACTTTGTAGTTGGCTCTGATTTTAATTAGGTCACCTGATTCACTCAGTTGACCTATTGCCATTGGTCTTCGTCCGCTGTCGTGCGTCGTCCGTCGTGAGTCGGGCATCGTCCGTTGGGCGTCGTCCGTTGACAATTTTACATTTTAAAATTCTTTTTACAACTACAAAGTCAATTGTTACTATTTTTTGTTTGAAGCATCTCTAGGGTAAGAAGAATCTAAATCGTGAAAAGTATGACCATACCACTCCCGGGTCCTCATGGGCGGAGCCAGATATGCAAAAAAGGCCAAAATTTCAAAAATCTGTTTCTCTACTCCCACAGATGTGGAAAAAAAACCTAAATGCATGGTTCTGATGTCTAGGAAGCCCTCTACCAAAATTGATAAATTTTTGCCCCTTGGGTCCGGGGTTCAGGGCGAGGCCAGTATGGCCATATAGTGAATTTGATTATATCTTACAAAATCTTCTGTACTCCGATATATATTTGAGAAAAACTAAATGCATGGTAACGATGTCCATGAAGCATTCTTCCAAAATTGTAAACTTAATGGCCCCAGGTTCAGGTTCAGGTCCTATGGCGGGGTCAATATGGCCACATAATGAAAATGTATTCAATTTCATTATATAATTTTTCTGTACTTTTACAGTTGTGGGAAATACATTGTAATTATGTCCATAATGTTCTTTTCTTAAATTGTGAAATACCTTGCCAATGGGTCAGGGGCTTAGGCTTTTATTTTTTTTTGGGGGGGGGGGGGGGGACAAACATGGCCATATAGTGAACATGTATGTTTTTAGGTCACTTGAGTCGCTGTGGTAACCTATTGCAGTTGGTCGTGTGTCGTCCGTTAACAATTTCACATTTTAAACTTCACGTTGAAAGCTACAATAAACTGTATGCATGTTGTGTGCATTATAAATGAAACTGAATGTTATAAAATATTGACCATTAAAGGCCTGCAGGTATCTTTTTACCAAAAGTTTACAAAGTCCCCTGGAGCTAGGGTATAGGTAATCTGAGATTCCTCTGATTCTTGCCTCCCGCCACTCTTTTGTGAATTAATGTTCCCAAACATAAACAACCAATAATAGTAGCGGGGTAACAGTCAGAGGGGTCTTAGACAAAGGTTTATACTCCAAAATGAAGCTTAAAATGCAAACACGAGACTCTTAGACTGCTCCATCTACGGGCTATGGTCCTCAGGTTACCGTCAAGGCCTGTGGGTCTCTTATTTTCTGTAAGTGGTGTTTCTTTTTTGTGATGATTCTTTCTGGTTTAGACTTCAAAGTTTGATAATAGTGTAATGTTGTAAATTTTTAATTTACTGGCTGGGTGTTTTCAAAATTTACATCATGACAATAGACACAAACAAACCTTTAATTTACGAAATAAATGTGAAAATCCAAATTAAGCAAGTTTTTAGTTTAAAAAAAAATGATTTAGGAAAATGTGAGACTGAACAAAAATTTGTACAGAATTACTTAATAGATAAACGAATACTCCTTAATTATATTTTATGAATCTTATCGCTGTGACTTTTTAATATCAGTTTTAAGAATCATCCATTGCTGCCGTTCATGTGTAACGTGTTTCTTACATATGTTCCTCTATCTTAAAGAAACCATCTTATGAGTTTTTTAATAAAACTGTTTACTGTACAAGTTTCCCGGACGAGTGTTGATGGAAAATCAATGTTTCCAGAGTGAAGAATTACTGTCAACAATTAGACGATGGGTGAAACGACATTTACGAATATTTACATTTGTAAATATGCTTCCTATTTGAACGTATAGAATAGAGAAAACGTTCAATTCTGTGTGAACTTTTTCATGACAAACAATGATTACCGCATGCGCTTATCGCTTGACCATTTGCATTATTGTAAACATTAAAAACACAGTTATTTTAAAAATTCTGAACGGTTTTCCTTTTTCAAACGTGAATATAAGTAATAAACAGCAGCGTTAAAAAGTTCACGGGGATATGAACTTGGTTGGTACGTGATCAAATCTTCTGAGGATTTCACAGGATTTGATCAGGTGACCAACCAAGTTCATATTCCCGTAAACTTTTTAACTTGCTGTTTATTTCTCAAGTAAATAGATATATCACAATATATATAACCAATAACATTTATTTCTGTTCATCAACAATAAATATAATACATACATGTATATCTCTCCTTTTAGATCTATCTCTCACACACGGACGCACGCACACACGCTCCGCACCCACCCCACCACACACACACACACACACACACACACACACACACACACACACACACACACACACACACACACACTCCGCACCCCAACACACACAGCCAGGAAAAAGGAGACAAAGAAAAAAATCCCAGATAACTTTAACTACAGTCTGTTCAAGTTCGTAAACCTCCAATATAAATAACGACGAAATATCTATAACAAAGTCAATATTATCTATCATGACAAAAACTATAATGTGTCTAAGTTGACTGTCCATCTGTCAGCCGAGGCGACCCCGGTAAATGATGAGATGTGTCCCACACGCTGATTGACCGTCTGAAGTAAGGACACCGTATGTTCCCCGTACCGGTACTCCCCGTACCCCACGTTAGAGAACACCCTGTTTACTGGGGGTATGGGCACCTCCCTCTCTGTTTCAACGCGCACCGTGGACCGCCGCAGGTGATGACGGGAAACCTGCAGTCAAAAGTTCAAAACGATATCAACATGGACGTCATTACATTTACATTAGCATAGAAAGAAATATATATTGTTCATATGAAAAATTATCTATTTATTGGTTTTTGTGCCCCCCCCCCCAAAAAAAAAAAAAAAAAAAAAAAAATTACAACAGAATACGATAAATGCATAAAAAGGTCAGAGAGCTCTATAATATGGGTGAATTTACTGACGTGTATGCTTTAGGTTTATTTTAAAGCATGAACCTACCAGATAAATGTTTGGGACTAGTGTCCTTTGTATGATTACCCTCCAGTGGACTTTGTGATAGTTTGACAGGATTACAGACACGGGGCCGGGGGAATCCCCGGAGATTTCCACTGTCGTCTCATTGCTCGCGCTTTTGCCGAAGTTGCTGAACACGTGAACCTTGTTCCCGTCATTAACTGCTGATCGGCAGGAGTAGACTGTGGGACGTATCCCCCCGCTGTAAACCCCCACGGATCTGTCATTCGTTTCATAAATGTAGCAGGCACTTACTTGTTATGTCATGATTTTCAATTAAAATTTAAAAGAAAATAATGGAACCCCCCCCCCCCCAAAAAAAAAAGACAGTTTCGAAAAACTACAGACACGGGGCTGTTTAAGTTTTAGTATACTGATGGAACGTATCGTTTTTTTTTTCTTCTTGTGGAAGCGGTTATCAAGAAAGATCAGATAGAAGAAATTCCAAAGATGGGACAAAAAATTCGACCACAACCTCCAACAAAACGCTCTTCCACCACTAATCAAGTAACTGGCTACTTGGTTTCTTTTTCAGTTTTCAATTATTGGTTACTTTCTAGAAAGAAGAATCCAGAATGAATAAGGTTTATAACAAAATGCCAGGTTTTGTTAAAACAGACTTCTAAAATTTTGTTAAACAACAACAGTTATTCTTCCTCATCAAAAAAAAAATACACTCATCACTGTGTCTAATATGATTACATGTAATTCAAATTTATTAAACACTTCTTAACAAAAATCTTCATTTGATTTTTTAAAGTGTTCCCTATCTTTTAAATGAAATACAATACCGGATGTTTTTTTCTGAAGACAAGGACATTTTAGTCACATTTGTGAATTTAAAAAAAACCCTTTTTCAGTTGTCAGGATAAACAAAAATAATGCATTTTGATTTGTTGTTTTTCAAAAACTTCGATGGAGAAAATGTAAAACTCTGTTTTTCTAATAAGTAAATTCGACCCGAAACCTCCAACAAAACGCTCTAAGCCCATGCGTTATTAGAACCCATGAATTCGTCTTTCAAATCATGAAAGTTTGCTTTTGTAACAAGAACTGTAATATTTAATTTTTATAAGAATATTTCATGCCGACAAAAAGGATTTTTTTCCATAAAAAAATCATTTTACAATGAAAGTTTTTTTCGTTTCTGAAAGCAGCTTTAAATGTGGAACTTTATGATTAATTATTAGAGACAGATAGGTTCTACCCGCCGTGGCTGATGCCACCTTGCCACTGGCCGCCACCTGCTGGACGCGCAGTGGGGTTATTTACAAAACATATCTAACGATAATCTCACAGACAGACAGACTAACACGATCCAGACCTTTAAACGCATATATACATGCCTTGAATAATAACACTGTGTCGATATGCCTTGAATAATAACTGTGTCGAGTTGAAATACATTTATTGTTACTGAAGGCACAGCTGAACAAATCACAACATTTTTTACTGTTTAGGCTTATGATTTACCTTTTATACCTATTGCGAGACGCACAACCTTTCTCATGGTAAACTGATTTACTGGTCCACAAAGCATTATGTATGACAAATGTCCATTATACATGAAATGCTTATGCAAATATGATATTTTTCAGTTTCGATTCTTTTCATAGCAATGACTAAGTATTAAAACTAAGATTTTTATTCTGATCTATCTACAAGGATGTAAATGAAAAAGGGCAGCATTGTTTAGATATACATGTAGCCTACCATTTGATAATTAAGAGATGTATGACATGTTATTCTCGGTATTGCGTCGTGAGAGGTTTCTATGAAATACCAGTATATATTCCTTATAAGTACAAACATAATTATTTCACAACCAGTCTAATCGTTATCTGTTCGAACTTTTATATGTCCATTTTGTAGGAGTACACATCAGTTATTTTGATAAAACTTACAGTACTAAAACAATACATGTATATAATATATTACTGTTCTAGTACAATTCACCTCGTTGGAAAATATCTATTACAACATATTTGTGTAAAATGTAGATTTTTAAAAAACAATTTTTGAAACATTTTTACCATTCAAATTCATAATGCTGAAATAATCTAATTTTGCAAAATTAATGCAATATTTGAATAATTGTCATTTGATGAAACTTTCAAATAAAAAACTGAATTCTCGTCAAGGAAAACGTTTTCATTAGTTAAAACTGCCTTCAGCATCAGGTGATCATCCAAACTGCCAATGCCTTAATGAAATGTTATTCACATATTAGTTCAGCAAGTAGGTTTGGTACTGCGCTTATGATTTTTTTTTCTAATAATAAACCGGTATGTTGAGTAGTTGCTTGGACATGGATATATATCGCTCCACATGTTATATAAAAGCTGTTCTGACGTGATTTATAATGTTGAATGATAATAAACATATAGATAATACATTAAATGAAACATGTTTCTGCAACTTACCTCACATTTTCGACTTTAACTGTGTGTATTTTTATTAAGTTTAAATTAATAATAAAACCATACTAGTACAGATACACGGTTGTGAACTGTGAACCATTGACAATTTCACGGTTGTGAACTGTGAACCATTGACAATTTCACGGTTGTGAACTGTGAACCATTGACAATTTCACGGTTGTGAACTGTGAACCATTGACAATTTCATGAGAATAAATATTTTGATCAAGAAAATTATGTTTGATCTCTTTTTAAAGTGCGAGATAATACCTCATGACTTACAAAATCTTTTCGTTCAACAGCTCTTCTAGAGAGAGCCAAAATTTTTAAATGCATATCCAACTTCCCTTCATGTTGTTTTTTTCATAATATACATGATAAATTCTCAATTTCCCTCTACATTTTAAATCAAGTATGATTTACAATCAAATTTGCAGTAAATTCACAAATCTAAACCGTATTTTAGAAGATAGTGAAAAAGTAACACTTTTTACTATTATTGACATTGAAAAGTCAGATTATTTATTTTCATATTTTAATAAAATTTGCCTGGATTAAGGAATAAGGAATCATTCTTTGAGATATGGTAATCTGATATGGTATTATGAAAATACATGATCAAATCCAATAAAGCCCAAAGAGATTTAAGATAGATTTGATCACGCCCCGGCCGTAATGATAACCTCATGAAATTCAAAGGATGATTACTAATTACTTATATTTATATACTTTTCAGGAATTGTAAGGTTATATATTTAATTATTGACATTTGTACGGTTTTTTTTTTCATTTCATGTAAATATGCAAACCCCGCTTGCGCCCAAACAGTACGTCAATTTTGTCATTGATGAAGTGTATTGAACTATGCAAATTTGATTCGTAGTTTTATCACAGACAAGGACATTGGAAATACAAATATGTATTTGATATCAGTTACATGTACTTAATTTTAAATTTGATATAATTGAAATCATAATTGCAAATTGCGTGATCAAACAATGACAGAAAATACATATTAGATATGAAACGAGTCTGACTCAAAATAATCGTAACTCTTTATTTGTTAAAAGCAATCGACCTCGGACCCTCGGGGCCTCGTCACCATTTATTATATAGAAAGTACTCCGACGTCAAACATTATCCTATTGATCAGAACCCGCCTACTCCTAAAGCAACAATACGTCACGGAATGTGTATAGATTAATTTACATAGGGAAAACTATTTCAAAATACCTTCCTTGTTTAGTTTCTGAAATTCAGTTTTTATCTTGTTTTCAGAAAACGACTTTTTCTGAAAAAGTTCACTATCGGTAGAGAAATATGATACTCTTTTCTTTTGTATAATATACATATGCCGCTTTATCAGATTGTCACTCTTTTAAGAAATACGCAGAAAAACACGTCATAAAAAATAAATTTTGCAAGAATTTGAAAAGTTATTAGATGGTTGCGGTATGATATTGCCCTTAAATGAATATACAGTGTCAACAGAAATGCGTGTCATGTGTTTTAGCTCCCTTTTTAGCTCAACTGAGCAAAGGATGACAGATGGGCAAAATTGTCCTCATATTTATATTTTCAAAACTTTTATAATTTTTCCTAGTTAACATTAATGTTGTTGTATGTTCTTCCACGTGGTATAAAATAAAATTACTTGGAGCATTGCAAGAAGAAAACGGAATCATACATTAAAAATTGCTCTTCGAGATATTTGAAAATTGTATTGGCGTTGATATCTGTAACTTATTATTTTTTCTTCAGAGTTCAAAGGGGAAAAGGTTACAGTTAAACTTCTGTTCGCAAAAAGTAAGCTTGTCAAAGTCAAGGAAATGCCACAATTATGTAGGTTAAAATGTTCTAACTTATTGGTCACGTGAATGTCTATATTTGTAAGCTATTATAGATTTTTAAAAAAATGAAACGATGATTAATTTATATCACAACCCTTATGAATTACCATCAATCAATATATGTGATATACATCAAACTTATTAAAAAATCTTTTAAAATTGAAATTTACGATAGAGCCCGCTAGTATTAAAATTGTGATGATGGTTTGCCAGGGCCCAAAACTGTATAAAGGTGCAACGGAAATCCACTTTTATAAGTATAACAGCAGGAATAGAAAGGATTTTGGGGTTTTTTTCTTATCGATAAATCATCTAAATTAAAGCTGCTTGTAGCAGTAGAATATTTTGCTCAGGTGAGTAATTTGGCGCATGGGCCTCTTGTTCAAATTGCTTTAAACACTAGTATATACAATATCAGTCAGTTAAAAGTCCTTCTCAAGCTTTTAAGCTTTACGTGAACGATGTTTAACCCATATCGGTATCCTATGATAAGGTCATCTCCACATTTGGTTTTTTTTTTGGATATCTGATATTGATTTTGTCTTTTTGGATTGATTTTATTCTTTTGTATTTAAATGACAACATTTATTCTTTAGTTCTGGAGAAGATGATATGCCAAGTTTATCGTTTGGATTTGGATCATCTCAATAGTAAGCGATTTTTGATTTTGATTTGATTTATTTTCACCAAAAGATCATCCCACTACTAAAAAATTTAGCTTTAATTATCATAAAAGCTGTTTTAATGGAAGAATGTCTTATATATTAGTTTGACTAAAAACAACATTAAAAAGACATGTTGAAAAAATAAATCCATAGTTCTGTTGTCCATGAAGCCCTCTGCCAAAATTGTGATAGTCATTTCCCTGGGTTTGGGGTTCAGGTCCTACTGTGGGGTCAATATGGCCAAATGATGGGCGCCTGTAAAGTGCGAAACGAAATCGAAACGAAACGAAACAGAACGAAACCAAACCAAACCAATCGAAACAAAACCAAACCAAACGAAACGAAACCAAATATCGTAACGAAACGAAACGGATTTTCCCAAAACTAAAAATCTATTATGACTACATAAAGGTAAAAATAAATTCACTGAAATAAAATTTTTAACCATATATACATGTATAAGAACCTGTATGAAAAAATGACAATAATAAACCGTCAACCATCTTAAAAATCCTTAAAACGAAATACAAATTCAAAGCAGAGCAACACGGACCTCAAAAAAAGATAGAGGGAGGATCAGGTGCCATGGAGGAGTGAGCATCCTCTGCTGACCGGTCACACCCGCCGTGTGCTCTTTGTCGTAATCGGGAAAATAAATACCGCAAAAGTCCTTAGACAATTAGGTAATTAATTATAGGTAATTATATTTTTGGTTCAAAATTTTATTTCATTGAATTTATTTTCACTTTTATGTAGTCAAAATTGATATTAGTTTTGTTTAAATCCGTTTCGTTTCGTTGGTTTCGTTTGGTTTGGTTTCGATTGGTTTCGTTTGGTTTCGTTTCGTTTCGTTTGGGTTCGTTTCGTTTCGTTTCGTTTCGATTTCGTTTCGCACTTTACAGGCGCCCCCAAATGATATTTTAGAAAATCTTCTTCTCCACTTCAACATATTTTGAAAAAAAAAAACCCTAAATGCATGGTTATTATGTCCATGAAGACCTGTATCTAAATTGAGAAATTCATGGTCCCTGGGTCATGGGTTCAGGCCCTAGGGTGGGGCCAGTATGGCAATATAGGGGAAAGAAATTAAATCTTAGAAATCCTTCTACTCCACTTCGACAGGGGAGATAATCTGAATGCATGGTTATGACACTCATTACCCTAACCCTAACCCTAACTCTTCCTAAATTGTGAAATTCATGACCCCTGGATCAGGGGTTTAGGACCCTTGGGAAGGACGGATATGGCCACATAGTGAACATGTGTTGAACTTTATAGTATTTTCTTCTGTACTTTCAGTCTTGGTAGATAAACTTAATCCATTATTATTATGTCCATAAATCTCGTTCTTAAATTGTGAAATTCATGCCCAAGGGGCAGGGTTGCGGCTTTTTATTATTCTTTATTTTTTTTTTTTTTTGGGGGGGGGGGGGGAATGCCAGGATGGCAAATGTAGTCGTATAGTAAACATGTATTTTTAGGTCACCTGCGTCACTCGTGTAACCTTGAAAACCACAAAGTCACTTAGCCATATTTTTAATATATTCGGGTTTACTTATAAATGAAGACATTTGCAAATAAACTACGAAATGATTACACAAGAGTAACTGCTTATAACTTTGATTTTTCAACACGTGTGAGATGATGGCCGTAAGCTATAGTTGAATTATACCTCATAAGTAATTATTGTGAAATTAATCAAAAACCTACTTTCATTTTCGATAAACCAGCCCGAAATAGCAAACATGAAAATAAGGTGGTGGACACGCTTTGGCGGATCCAAATTATTGGGAGTTTGTATCAAAATATATTGTTGCATTGAAATAATATAATAATTGAATAATTACGTGAAGAGTGAATATATTTTGCGGGAATTTGTTTAGGGTATGCATAGAAATTAAGATAAGACAATTTTTGAAAAATTAAATTGAGCCAATTCGTTTCTTGAATGCGCTATTTTAATTTTGATGGAAAGAACGTCCCAGAACGGGGTAATCAAGAACGCGGGTTGACTAATTATCGTCATGGAGGAAAGAGTAGGGCAGTGTATCATGGAGCGGGCAGATACCTTGGATCGGATAACTTTGATTTAAAATTACAAATAATTATGCATGCTCTTGCGTTTTTAGATAACATGCATGTTTTATCTTTATACCACTGACAGATTGGTAGTTTTATATATTAATTTATATATTAATTTGTGAACCATAAACAAATTGCATTGACAACTTTACTGTTATATGGACAAGGTAAGCTTTTTAAAAAGCTAAGAAAGTCAGCCAGCGAAATATTAATTTTAGGTTAAAAGAAAATACACAATCTACTAAAATAAAATATATAATTATAGTTTCCAGAACAATAACAATATGAGGGTGTAGTTTGCACACTTATTATATTCGCACTTTCTAAAGAAAGTTCGGGTATATTGTTGTTATCCTGTTCCCTCCGTCCGTTCGTCTGTCACGTTTTTATTAGCTCACCTGAGCTGAAAGCTCAAGTGAGCTATTCTGATCACATTTTGTCCGTCGTCCGTCTGTCCGTCCGTCCGTCCGTCTGTCCGTCCGTCTGTAAACTTTTTACAATTTGAACTTCTTCTCTAAAACCGCTTGGCCAATTTCAACCAAATTTTAAACAAAGCATTTTTATGGTAAGGCAAATATAAATTGCAGAAATAAAGATAGATCTTTATTCAAAGCGGAGAAAACCTCAAAAATGTAGAAAAAGGGGGGTACATGTTTAAATATCTTCTTCTTAAGAACTACTGAGTCAAATTCAAAGTAATTTAGCACAAATAATCCTTATGGAAAGGAAAATATAAATTGCAAAAATTATGGGCTAATTCTGTTTCAAATCTGAGTTATTACGAAAATAATAATAAAGGAAATGCGTGTTTCAATCAGATTATAACTACGGGTTCGGTATTCCATACTGTTTAAAGCAGCCATTTTGGACGTTGATAAACGGGTCGATCTGACAAATGTTGTGCAACAGTTCGCGTGCAAAGGGAATCTTTGAAACATGCAAGATACATTGGTGCCGATTTTGTGAAGTAAATTGAGGTTAAATATTTCAATGCGTTGAGAGTTTTCACATTTGACGGTGGTGTTATGTTAGCTTGTTTTGATTTTCGTTCATTTTCATATTATTTATGCTTTGTAACCTGGGGAAATATCGCCTGTATTTTGTAATTTTTACATATCAAATCAAACATAGACTTCGGTAAATCAGACAGTTGACTGTTTACCTGCGCAAAATAAGCAAAATCTGATGTATTAACAAAGTACTAAAATACAATTCATTCTATCGGTAATTCGGTATGATCTTTTGCGTAATGGTTGATTAATGCCATGTGTTTTGTTGAGATGCTCAGCATTTTCTCGAGTTTATTCAGTTTAAACAGAGTTTAATATCGCTGACGGAAATATATATGTACTAGGTATATATATGATTCATTTTGAAAAATAAACTGTGCTCTTTGTTTTAGTGCATGTTTCTTCTGTTTAATTGTTTACAATTTCTATTTACTAACCATATTTGAGTGTTAAGCTTCAAATTATAAGCAGGATACAGAGTTTTGTACACAGATATGAGGCCATTTTTTGTTTACATTTTAAATGCTGAATAGAAAATACCAAGTTAAAAATCTAGGAAAATTGTGAGCTTTGTATCTTGCTTATAATTCTACAATTGACGCTGAAATTTTGGTTGATCATTAGAAATGTCTCGATAAACGTTAAATACTTGTACAAAAAATTTGAAAGATAAAATGCTGTAACTTCTTTCTGGGGTCCCCTCTTTATACGATGAATTATATGAATTCCACATTAATTTTGATAGTTTTTTCAGACACGGGTTAATAAAAACGACACCGTTAAAACAGTTTCCATAGTTCTGACACATTTTGTTAGGGGATAAAGGCATTATCGTTATTCCTAAGAATATATTACAGCGTAAAATCATGCTGGTTTGTAGCCATTTGTTGTTTTTTAATAAAGATGAAAATAATGGGTGGGTCTTAGTAAAATATAGTGTTATGCCTGTCAATACATTGACTATAATAACTCTTTTACATGTCATGTGACAACATTTTTCATTTGAGTGTATTCATCAATCAAGTGAGTAAGTTTCAAAAGTCAAGGGAGTTTACGCTAGGTAAACAACGGTCGTTTGTAATAGGGAAGACCAATTAAATTTTTTTAATGTTTTTAATTTGAGGAATTGAGCGTATTGAGGCACAATTTTATTCTTCACATCTAGGGGATTTTTTTAAATAAAATCTTCTTCCCATATAGTTCATTCCACCAACTGGTGTAATATCGAACAATAAATATTATAATAATTTTTAAAAAAAATTAAATAACTACTAAGTAGTTTAGGAAGAAAATGTACCTATATGCTCTCAAATATTTTGATCGCTTAATAAAGTGCGGGGGGAGGGGGGGGGCAGAACGAAAATATAGGGAATTGGAAGTTAACAGTGTACCCATACCAAAAGTTTAGTTTTAAATCTTGCATAGGATTTTCTTATATTTGGTAAAAATGGTATTCCATAAAGGTACAATGTCAAAGATTAAGTGTATGCAAAAATAAGTGTAAAATTCGAATACTTTACAATATTTATTTTTTGTTATTCTACCGAGGGGCCATATGGTACAATATCCTTTGAACACCCATATAAAGTCATTGTTGCTCAGGTGAGCGATGTGGCCCCATGGGCCTCTTGTTTTTCATACTGCTCTTACATTTTATGAATTAGAATTATCATCTCTTAAAAAATATAATTTTTGGTGGTATGTTGATTTGTAATTAGGTTTCAGAAATTTTATTTCAATTATATAAGTCAATTAGTGGCTAAAAATGATTGGTTTTTTTTTATTTTTTAAAATCTGCTTCCAAAACTCCTCCTAAATTTGACACAGTATCTAAATCATCTCTGGTAATAACCAATCATATTCCAAGAGATAATTTGGATAATTGGATTTGGGTGCATTGAAGATGCGTTATAAGGTTTCGGAAATTAAATTTTCATTCAGGGTCAATTACATGCTAAAAATAACTTTTTTTCTAAAATAAAAAACAAAAAACAAAAATAAACCAAAACAAAACAAAACACAAAAAAACAAAAAAAAAAAAACAAAACAAAAAAAACCCAATAAAACAAAACAAAACACAACAAGTAACCATAACTCCTCTTACATTTTACACAGCAGCGAAATCATCTCTGACTTGAAATATGTTTGGGGGTGTTCGGATTTGTTTTCAACTTTCTTCAGGGGATTTTTAAACTGTAAAAAAAT
>WFKH01010931.1:71647237-71657908 GCA_016163765.1 Magallana hongkongensis
GCGACATCAATGTTGTACTCACCTGACCAGTGTGTTGACCTTGGCGACATCAATGTCGTACAGTTTCTTGACGGCCTGTTTGACCTGTGGTTTGTTCGCCCTTTTGTCCACAATGAACACAAGAGTGTTGTTGTCTTCAATCTTCTTCATGGCAGACTCTGTAGTTAGGGGGAACTTCACGATGCTAAATCGATCTAATCTGAAAGATGCCAACATTAAAATGTTAACCTCATTCAAAACTAAAACCAGACTAAATTGATCTGTCCAAGACTGACCAAGAGATACCAACACTAGAAATAGAATAAATTCAAATTTATTGACAATTAATAGATCTAATATGAAAGACACTGTGTGAAATTTAACAGTGCAAATCAGATCTAATGTGACAAAGACCAAAAAGGACCAAGAATCTGGAGAAATTACACTAGCCTATATATATATCAGAATAAAGTGATCAAAGACCCATAACACATTTGGTATTTTCTCTTATATCATGAATATATCTGGTGATTTCTTAGATACAATATTTAACATTATTTGGTTTAACAATGTTAGTTATATTTTATGGAATAATAGGTTGATGGGGTTTATTTATAAGGCGATCTAGCCATTTATTTTGGAAAATTATGAAAAAAGTTTAGATTAGGTGACTGGTGAATTGGTCCAATTTATCGCGATGTTCACTGCCAAATTTGAATGATAAAAAATGATTGACAGAATTGGCTACTGTAACTGTGCAATGCTGTAAAACATTACATTGTAACAATGTTGAGACAATAGAAGATCAGGAGTACACCACCCCCTCCCTGTGATGTTCTGTTTCAGTGTGTATACACAGGTATTAATCAGGTGATTGTAGTTTAGCCTGCAGGCATGGTTAGCATGCCTCCACTGTGTATAAATAAGGCCTAAAAAAAAAATTGTGTTTCCGCTTTCCTGACCGACCCTAGCTTTTACTGCCGACTCAAAACTTTTTTTAAAGGATTTTTGATGGAAAATCGTTTATTTCTGTTTTTATCCGATTTGGAAAAAAATTTACTCAAAATTTTGGTCACAAAAACGCTTGTAGCAGTTACTCTTTTCAAATCAGTGTAACTCAAATGTTTTGTTTCAAAATGGCTCTATGTTTCCATGTGTTGTAGATATTACTAATGCTCTCATCTCTGGCAGAGGAAGTATCTGATATATAATATCATTTTTGTGTTTTCTTTAGACTAGCTTAATAGTCAGGAAAGATATCAAAAGTATTTCTCATTTTATACCATTCAGCAGTGTCAGTATCTAACCGGCATGTATGGATACCGCTCAATACATACAGTACTGCAATATTAAAGGAAAAAAATTATTTGAAAAAATAAAAAAAATTACCGACCGATCGACCCTACTTTTTTTCAGCATGAAAGCAGAAACAAACCATTATTTTTTTTTAGGCCTAATGATAATTAAATTTTAGTGCCATGATTTACATTTTCAAATTCTTTGATATTACAGTAGGTAAAATTTGTCATGTCAATTCATATATATATATGTAAGAATTTTTCTGATTGTGATGTCATTACACACTGTAAAACAAATAGTCAATAAAAATTTAATGAACAAGAAATAGCTTCGGTTCGGTATGAGTGAAACTGCCTGTCATGTATTCTTAAACAGTGTACATACACAGAGTGTCCATTGGAAGATTGTAGACAAGCCTGTGGGCATGATTATCACGCACCAAGTTCCTGACTGGTTATCGACAATTTTTAATTACTGAACAACAAAAGGATGATAAAAGTGCACTTTTTTGAAAGTACAAAGATTAAATTAGAAAAAAAAACTTTATACTATTGTTTAACCCATAAATTAGGTTGCAAGCTCGATTCCCATTTTTATTTTATCGTGCGAGTTCCATATCCTGCCTTTATGCCATACTAGCTAAATCAAAGGACTTTGCAGCATGCTGATGACTTTTCAAATACTGGTAATATCAAGGTCAAAATTTTAACATAATTTACTAGTCAACCACTCGCATTCATTTTTCACATCATAAATTCAACATTTTCATATGATCATGCATCAAATGTTTCCAGCGACATTAAGCTTGAACATAAGAATCAGTGCACCCTCACATCAAAGGTTTACAATTTGAGCCTACAATAACACACAGACTTAGTATCTGTTAACTCCAACTCTTCTACTTACTTGCACACTCTGGAGACACTCTTCTTGGGGTATTTTGGAGCCCTGGGGAGGGACAGGGTCTTGGGTCTCCTGAAGTGAACTGAGGGCCTGAACTTCTTGTTCCTCTTGCTGTGGACTCCACGGAGCACTGCTTTCTTGGCCTTCACTGCCTTCTCTGCTGCCTTTGGGGGCTTCGCCTTGGAGTCTTTCTTTGCTCCACCCTCCTTCTTGGCGGCAGGCTTGGCTGCTGGGGCTTCTGCAACACATAAATAATGGCGTCAACAGGCTTCAGGTACAGTTGTTTTATCGGTAACCAATATTTGCCAGTATTGAATAATTTTTAGAAAAATTATTGGAGAAAAACGAAGTTAAGGTTTTAAAAAATCCTAGATAGATAATTATAATACAGAAATAAATATTCTATCCGTGAATGGAGTTGTTTGACATGTACAGGATTATTTACCGTATTGTTTAAAAATTAAAAGGTGACCCAGATATGAGCTGCCGGAAGTGCAAGGCAGAAAAAAAGAAAGTGTGAAAACAATTCTAACTATGAAAATAAGTTTGTTATTGACCAACATTTAGTAGATAATTAGTAATTATAATCCATTTGATAAGATTAAGCATCATATTAAATGATAATTGAGCTTTGAATGAAATTACGACTTCCAAAAGAACCACGTGTAGTTTTTCTAGTTTCGGTTCAGTGCAATAGAAGTATTATTTTGCTGGATATATTGACAGATAGGGCAAAACAAAGGCAAATCGCAATTATTTATCTTCAATTACTAATATAAAGTGTTTTCATGAAGGTTTAATTTCATAAAGTAACGCAAAATGAAAACTTTTCAAGATCAGTTTCAATTGTGGGAAAAACGGTAAAACAAAAATACTAGGGATGGATATTGCCAGAAAAATCATATTGCGATATATTGCGATATTTGGTGGCATATTGCGATAAATATTGCAATATATTGATTTTTTCTTCTTTTTTCTCGTAAAGGTTTTTAAAAGACTAGTTTTCATGTATTTTCATCATTAAAATCAAAGTTAAATAACAACTCTTTAATCTCATTACATAACATTAAATAAGTGGAAACAAAATACATGTATATATTGTATAAGTGCACTGTAAAAGAACACATAAGTACATGACTAGTTTTTTGACTAGATGTAAATTTCGTGCAGAACAAATGAGTATTTCCTAAGAAATCAACAAAAACACGGTTTTCAGTTTCGAAAATCCCGGCCCGGCCCTGATTTCGCTACCCATTTTAGTCACACTCGTGTTCGTCCGCCATTTTGATAAACACCTATTCTACACCGCAAAATGTTTCGACATGTATTCCGGAAAAGTGTTATATAGTAACTTAGTATGTGACCGTAACTTAAGAATGCAGTGAATACCACGTTATAAATTGGTCGTTTTTTATTCATTCTCGATTTTTTATGCACTGTTATTAATTCAAACAAGAAAATTAAATAATTACGGGTTTGGAATTCAGCTTCAACACCATATTTAGCGTCTAATAGACATTTCCGGTTAGAATATCGTAAATACCGGTATTGGAAAAATATATTGCGATATATTATCGTTGGGTTTAATATTGCAATATACCGATATATTGATAATATTGCACACCCCTAAAAAATACCGATCATTATATTTGTTTAAATAACACATTCTCATAATAATTTATCCTTCTTCATTTGTAAGTTCATTGACGTGTACCTCTGGTGTATTATCGACATTGATCTGCCCCAAAAAATTTGATCAGAAATGATAGAGGGCACTTGATTCAATACTGACAAACGAATTCGAAACTAGGAAAATGGAGGGGGTGTTGAAATTACTATCTCCATATATCATCCTTCAAATTTTTGGAAGTTTGATACCACAGTTTAGAAGAACAAAGAAACATGACTGAAACAACAAATAAAAACATTTGGAATTCCGACCATAATAGTTGCATGCACGACGAAACCGCATACTGATTTGTTACAGGTAAACTTTACAAGTGCGGATAATATTACAAAAAAAATTCTTGCTCATATCGCATATTATATATGTGTCAATGAAAGCTTTTAAAACCCCATTAACACCGGCTTCAATTGCAATTATAAAAAAATTGTAAAACCCCATAAAGACTACTTATTTTCACATCCTTCACAACTCATTGAATGAAAGAAAACACAACTAAATCAAAGTTGTAGTCTAAATTTCCCTTCATATGTACATGGTATAAAAAAAAGTTAATGATATTTATTTTAAATTCTTCGTTACAATTCAATTAACTCAATATCCTTCAATTTAGTCGCTTTGAGAAATGTTCTTCCCATTAAAAATATAATAGATGTCAGGATCAAATGTATTTGTAGCAAATGGCATGTGTTGGAATTCAAGTATATTCAATTTTTAAGATTTTTATGACCATACTTTCTGATCCCTTCTTCTTGGGAGCCATGTTAATTCTGAAAAGAACGAATCGTGCGCAGCACGTGTTGAGTTCCCGTCTGTGTTATTTTTAGTGGCGATACTGGACACTCATTCTGTTAAGCTTTCAAGTGACTTAACTATTTTTCTTAGTACTTCGTACGTTGGAATTTCGTTACATCTTTATTTAAACAAAAGCCCTTACTGGCTAGCTTGAATGTTTAAATTTATTGTATATTTTCTTTCAGAACATATAAAAATCAACATGGTTTTTCTGTCGAAGAGAATTTACAGAATCAACGGCTGAGTTGATGAAAAGAAGGCGTTCCTAGCTGCAACTTCCGGTGAAATAGTTGAGTGGAGCATGTTGATCATGATCTGATGATGAGACAATGAACGGATTGACAGAGGAGGTTTATACATAATTCCAGGCGTCATAAATTTTAAGCCATGAGAAAAGATTGAGATATTTTTAGTTATTTGTTACAACTTCATGTGAGTGGTTTTATTCATTTTCTGTAACAAAAATTTCTTAAAAGTATCAGTTCCAGAGTTTGGCACAGCATCAAATGTAATTGGATGGAAGAGATAATGACAGACTAGACTTTGATTTGAACCTAGCCCCCCCCCCCCCCCTGAATTTCTATTTAGATTTTAGATGCTTTACCAACGGAGATATCTGTAGCCGGGAATCAAACCGGTCTGACTGTCTCACATATTTGAATAAATTAAATGGTTAGAATGGTAAATAAAATGATTATAATTTTTGTCAAATTCACTCACTCAAGACTGCAATAAAATTGCTTTGGGGCCATGGTAATAATATTATACTGGTCAGCTGCTGTTAACAGGTCCAGTACAATCTCTAGAGTTAGCTTTATAGCATCAGTTAGCTCTAAAGCTTTATTAAGGTTGTTTTTAACCTGTTTAAAATAAATTTTGACTTAATGTTCACATTTGAAAATCTTTGGCAATTAATAAATACTCTCCTTTTCATACCCTTTTTAGGAGTCAAGCAACAACATTAAATATTGCAAGAAAGATCTAGATCTAGGTTGATATAGCCTTCCCCTTTAATGATTCTTTCATATGTATCATGAATTTTATTTCCAGACATTCAGCAATCACTGAAAGATGTCAGCGGGAAGGACAATTCTTACAAACAACGTGGCCAAAGACAGGATGATCACCAAATTTCCACAGGTGAGTGGTCAATTCATACTTTCAATTAATGGATTTTCAATTACCTGGATTTTTTATTGGTTTTTTTTTTTATTTATTGTGTATTCTACATAAGCTGGCTTTACATTCTATAGCTGATTTTTACGCTTGCTTATCAAACTAATTGTTTATGTTTGACGACCATGTGTTAACTGGGAGCAGTGAACAATCACTGAACTGTTTTTAAGATAGATCTGTACTTGTTTCGTTCTTGTAATAGAATGATTTGATGTGTATTGATTGCTGTTATATGAGATCAAATGTTACTACTTTAGGCATTTCATCCAGATGCCACACCATATCAGAAAATGAATTTTCACCCAAAAGTGAGACAGGCTTGTGGAGAAAATCGAACAGGGCGTGTGGGGTAGGTACAACAAAAATAGTACATATGTGGTAATGTCAGGTATATGGCATTTCTACTACCTCTGGCTTGTGGGTTAATCCTTTAGCTCAATCGGTAAAGTGCTAGATGTGCGTGCCAGAGGACCTGGGTTCCCACCTCAGCAGAGGCAATATTTCTCTCTGTTACATTTGGCGCCCACGTTGGGTCTACAGGGTTTTCCAGGAAATACCGGTGCTGGGAATTACCAGCGGTAAATACTGGTACTTCCTATTCCGGGAAATACTACTGATTTTCTTTAAACTGGGAAATACTGGGAAATACAAATTTAAAGTTTTTATTTGTTGGATTTATTCAATGTAAAACATTTGTTTAGGAAATAAGATACATGTATAAACAATAAGCATACAAACACAATTCAGCAAATCATTATGGTTGGAACCTGGGTATTCTCTGATGGGTGAGAGAGATTGTCTCGAGTACTTTCCCCCATAGGTTTTGGCACTCTTGATGATTCAAGGACGACTCCTTCCTTGGAGGGGGACAATGTGGTAGAGTCAGGTACAGTACAGGCAACGCGGATCCTGTATTTTCCACGCACCCCTGCGATCCAAATTGCAACACGGTTACAGACAGGTATCTCAGGTAAAACCACGTACCCCCACGGTAGGGTTGTCCAGCAAGTCAACACCCAGCGGTCTTAAGGTGGAATAACACATCATCACAAAATGGCTGACCTCTGATCGAAACGACATTTCGTTTTATTAAAAGGATTTTATCGACGGCAACATGTAACTTACACCATAGCCAAGTGGATAAAGTGTCGGGCTTGTGATCCGTACATCCCGAGTTCGAATCCCGCAAGGGTTTTTGTTGTTACTTACTGAATTGAATTTTATAGATATTAATTTTTTATCCCCAAACTGCAAATTTTTCGCTTATTTGACGTATGTACAGTATATTTATCGTTATATCTTTCATAATCAAATAATTTACTGTTAATTTGAGTGACTTTTTCCAGGTGTGTTATTCCCCCTTAATGATCAATTACAGGTGAAGAAAAGTATCGGATTGAAACGCAAGTTTTCTCCCTTGACTAAAAAATAATTGTCAGCTACACGTAACTAAATATCATATTATTAATGGAACTATCTCAAATAACAGTCGATATATTTTTAAATTGTAAATTTATAGTGTGTTTTTAATATCATTCATCAAATGAATGCTATTTTATTTAGTTACTTGACAATGTATTTTTACAAACCATTAAATTTGATGTACCCTTTTCAAAAATTGATAAGCATGCTTGGCAGTCGGATTTTTATTTCTTTTATTTTTTCTTCAATCTACCGGCTTATCATGTTAGAAAAGTTTATGGCAATTGGATTTTTTTCAGGTTGACATCAGAGTTAGGTTGATAATATTAAAATAATTAGCGTTGTGCTCTTAGCTTAACCTTATATGCTTTCAGTTATATTACTGCTGTCTTTAACTCGATACTTTAAGGTGTTATTCTTTACAAGAATTGGAAGGCGGTAATTATTTTGCATCACATTAGGCGTAATTTTAGGTACATTCATTTGTTATAGACTAATATAATATTTATAAAAATAATATTCATAAATCAGTATGGTACATTGTGATTGAATCCAACATGCAGTTTCAGTCTGAACTTCCATGTGCTACACCTGTCAATCAAATCAGCCCTCGAGCTGCACCTTCCATGATAAGGGGCAAGGTTTTGTTCTATTAGTTTTCATTTCAAGTAAAGAAAAAAGAAATATGTCTAACAATAAAGTATTTTACACTATTTGTGATGTTTAATTTAATGCTTGATATACTGTGTTTGTGCAGACAGTTTTTTCCGTATACTACATTGTTTAAACAGAAAACTAAAACTCTCTCTCTCTCGTTTAGTTTATATGGAAAGTGTTGTGGTGGGTTTTTTTGTGTGGAGGAAGATCTTAAACATGTTTAACAGTTTAAGTAGCAGTAAAATGAAACATTTATTGTTACTGTTTGTAAAAATGTACAAGTAGAATTCCTGATGATCCCTCGTTACACGGACTATCCACCTGTCTCTTACATGTGTATTCTGTGCGTTCAAGCGCAGAGTGATTTCCTGTCAGTGCAATGGTTTCACACAATTGGGACTAAAGTCAAATACAGTTTACTTTGACAGTCATAAAACGTTGAAGGGGAGAGGGGCAGTGATGATATTCCACACATATTTTTGTTTTGGCTTTATTTGCATAAATTTTATTGTCAAAGATGCTTGTAGTGTATTATCATAAGCTGATGAAGTATTTCAAATTATGTACGACAGTCAATTTAAAAAATGGCCTGCCTCATTGTATTTTTTCTCGGCCCCATAAATTTCAAAATGGCCCCATCATTTTATGAAGCATGGGGCCATTGGCCCATCCAGTTTTTTGTTCTTCCCAGGCACTGAGAAGGTGGAGGAAAATAAATAGTAGGAGGCCCGAACTGAGGGCCAGAGGTCCAATGGGGAAGAGTCCTAGAGGGAGGTTTCGCCCCTTTTGGCAATAGGGGGGTACGGGGGTCCTCCCACAGAAAATTTTTAAAATTTACATTGCAGGCATCTTGGACCTCTCTGGAGGGGGTTACGAAAAACTGATACTACATATGTATAGTAGCTTCATATTCAATTCACACATAAATGATATCATTTAGTATTTAAAGGGTAAAGTAAAATTTTCATTTTATGACGTTGATCGTATGGTAAACGTTTACCTTGTAGCATGTGCTTGTCACAGACTAGGGTAACTGTTTAAAATTTAGCATCGAGAGACTGCCGTAAAACATGCTACAAATTGAGATGGATTAAAAACGTATTTAGAGTCAGAAATGTTTAAAATCATTAAAAATCGGGGGGAAAATATTTTATAGTTCTTACCCTCACATTCAGTCATGTAGATTACGTAAGGAAAATGATAAAAATTTTCTTGTAAATAATTGATAAAGAGTTTTAAAAATGTGCATTAAATACATAATCATTTTATGTGAAATGAAAACAATACATCAGACATGGCCAGTAAAGACTGACTCTCAATGTTAGGTGTCCGTCTCATTGTCTAATAGCGTACAGGTAAAAATCTCCGATCACCTTGTTTAACGGTAGGTCACACCGCCGCGGTTTAAACATGGCTGCAGCAAGGACCGCGATGAATAAACAGCGATGGTGTTACGCGGAAAGGATTAACTAACCGCTGGGGGAGTGCAGTTAAATACGAGATCCGCGTTGCCTGTACTGTATATGGCATTCCTACTAGCTCTGGCTAGTGGGTTAACCCTTTAGCTTGATCGGTGGAGTGCTGGATGTGCATGCCTGAGTTCAAACCCCAGCAGAGGCAATGTTTGTCTCTGTTACACATAAAAAATAGTACTAGTGTTGTATATCTTAAAAAATGTTGAGGTATTGTCATCATATAAAAAAAAAATAGGGAAGGTGGTTCTAAACAGAAAAGATGGATGATATAAAAAGTAAGACCTTTGGCAAATAGTTGCAGCAAGTTGCAGTGAATTCATTTGTTTGTTTCTACAGCTCCTTCTTTATGTATTTGAAAAATTAAAAGAAAAAACCAAACTTATTTTTGAAAGACTTCATTTTTATATTCTCTTCACACAATATTTACTTTTTATGACATTTTTTAGTAGACCTAAAACAAAACTGACTAACATAGTAAACATATGTTGTTTTCAGGTTGAAAATTTGTAAAGCTGTCTTGGTTGGAGATGTTTCTGTGGGAAAAACAAGCTTAGTTAACAGGTGATGATTTAAATCATTAAAACAGGTTTTAAGTTAGTCTATATCTTATTAACCCAAAAAGCTCTAAAAGAAAGAGAGTAGGAACCTGATCAAGCATAGTGTCTATTCAAGTATGTCAATAATTATAAAGTTAGTTTCAGTACCATTAGATACAAACTGTAAGAAAATTATCCAGTTGAGTTTTATTACTGACTGATTGACATATCAAGCTTATGAATGGATTGAACAGGTTTTGCCATGACGTTTTTGATCGGGACTACAAGGCAACCATAGGCGTGGACTTTGAAGTGGAGAAGTTCTCAGTGCTGTCTGTACCGTTCACTCTCCAAATGTAAGTGTAAAGTGATTCTCCAAATGTAAGTGTAAACATGGTAAAGTGATTCTCCAAATGTAAGTGTAAAGTGATTCTCCAATGTTAGTGTAAAATGATTCTATCCACACAGTCATTCTAAAAGTATAATAGCTTACACAAAACAGGGACTCAGTAAAAAGCATGAAGAAATTTTCAGTGATAATAAAGTATCTTAACAGTCAAGTAGAAAATTTGTTATATGCTTCTTTTTATGTTCGCCTTGGCATAAAGATGTTCTCATTTTGATTTCAGCTGGGACACAGCAGGCCAGGAAAGGTTTAAATGTATTGCTGCTTCCTACTACAGAGGAACCAATGGTATGATACATTACATGTAAATACATGCATGCTCTCTAAATGTAACCAATG
>WFKH01010931.1:71658008-71679680 GCA_016163765.1 Magallana hongkongensis
CAGTGACTTCTACCAAAGGTATATCAATACATACCTATACATGGCATACAGTGGCTTCTACCAAAGGTATATCAATACATACCTATACAGGACATACAGTGGTATCTACCAAAGGTATATCAATACATACCTATACAGGACATACAGTGGTATCTACCAAAGGTATATCAAAACATACCTATACAGGGCATACAGTGGTATCTACCAAAGGTATATCAATACATACGTATACAGGGTAACAGTGGCTTCTACCAAAGGTATGTCAATACATACCTATACAGGGTAACAGTGGCTTCTACCAAAGGTATATCAATACATACCTACACAGGGTAACAGTGGCTTCTACCAAAGGTATCTCAATATATACCTATACAGGGCATACAGTGGTATCTACCAAAGGTATGTCAATACATACCTATACAGGGCATACAGTGGTATCTACCAAAGGTATATCAATACATACCTATACAGAGCATACAGTGGTATCTACCAAAGGTATATCAATACATACCTATACAGGGTAACAATGACTTCTACCAAAGGTATATCAATACATACCTATACAGGGCATACAGTGGCTTCTACCAAAGGTATGTCGATACATACCTACACAGGACATACAGTGGCTTCTACCAAAGGTAAGTCAATACATACCTACACAGGGCATACAGTGGCTCCTACTAAAGGTATGTCAATACAAAGCCATACAGGACATACAGTGGCTTCTACTAAAGGTATGTCAATACATACCTATACAGGGCATGTAGTGGTTACTAGAAAATGGTAAGTCAATACAAAGCCATACAGGATATATAGTGGTTATTAGAAAGGATACTTAAGGTAATTGTCCATACGTCACAAAACAACGTATGACGTAATTCACGCGTTATTACGTCTCGCACGTGCCCGATCTTTACTCTATACGCTTAGCAACGAACATAAATATATTTTCCCCAAAATTGTTTTTAGAGTTAAAATAATACGTTGAAGAAAAATTACTTCATTTTTTAGAACAGTCTTTAAAACCAGTAAAATAGTTGAATATAGGTTTTGTCTTGAAAGCATATCAGGTAATTAGCGTTTTCCGCGTATGTGACTGCAATTTCTAAATACCGATCTCGATCCATAATACTTACCGATATTCAAAAAACCCAATCTTTTGCGATTTATATAATACAGATTAATCAACGGTTTGTTTAAATAATGTTTTCTATTTAACAAAAAGCTAAATATACATTTTAAAGAGGTGAAATGATAAAACTATGCAAAATTTTATTTTTACGGAACTTTTTTCAAAATATATATTTTAATGAATTTTACCAAAAATACGCCAATTGTGATCCAAAAAAGGCCGGTCCTTTGGGTAATTTTATTTTCTATTGATTAAGGGCCATAAGGGGTAAACATTATCACTATTATATAGAATTCTGTAGGTAAATAAAATTATAAAAGATTAAATTCTCTTTGAAAATTTGTTTAATTTTATCTCATTTGTAAACAAATTTATCTATTTTTCAATAAATAAGCATGTGTAACATTAAAGTATTTGTTTTAAAAAATAAATTCGTTCATTTTACATAGGATATCAGTCAAAAATGATTTTCTGAAAGTCAAATTTCAGGCTAAGGCTAATATTCTTAATGTATGAAAAAAGCGCCATTTTCCGTAATTGGTTCTATTTTTAGCAACGGTCCTAGCTATTATAATACCGATGGACCAGTTAACTTGGTTAAATTTGATAAGGATATATCCCCAAATACATGTTTGAGAAATTTGAAAAAATTCTGTAGGTATTTTATTTATGTAGTGGGGTATGGATCATTACCTTAAAGTCTAAACAAAGCCATGTAAGTCATCCATTCAGTGTCTAGAAAAGGTAGGACAATAAAGCTATAGTTTTAGGTCTAATATATGGTGTCACGAATATTCCTGCATTTATATTTTTTTTTTCTTGCTTTCAGTATAAACTGAAGTAGCAGTACAGAAACCAACAAGTACATTGTTTATCGAAACAGTGTAATAGGATAATGTGTATCTATACAGTGTAATAGGATAATGTGTAATACAGTGTAATAGGATAATGTATATCTATACAATGTAATAGGATAATGTGTAATACAGTGTAATAGGATAATGTATATCTATACAGTGTAATATGATTATGTGTTTCTATACAGTGTAATAGGATAATGTGTATCTATACAGTGTAATTGGATAATGTGTATCTATACAGTGAAATAGGATGTGTATGGATAATGTGTTTCTATACAGTGTAATAGGATAATGTATATCTATACAGTGTAATATGATATCCCTTTTTCTACAAATCAGTCTCTGATTCTTTCAAGATCAGTGAGTGATCAAGTTAATTCCAACACATGCCCAAAGCTTCAAAGTGATACCTGGAGTGATTGAGTACACTGTATATCACTGCGTCAAATCTTTATGTGTATGATGTATATTTAAGGAAAAATGTGTCACCGGCACTATGTTTTGTATAAATGATTGATAATAAATCACAATGAAAACAATATGTTTAATTGTAAAAACCAACAGAGTTAACATGTCAAGATTGGTTTCATACTGTAGTTTGAATCTTTCAAGGTTTTCAGATGGTAAATCACACTGCTTCAGTCTGTTGTCACAAGATCATAAGTCACCTGACAGACTAATGTCCGCACGTGACTCAGTCAAGGGAAATTTGAATAAGGAATATGAAAAATAGATTAATTTGCATTAAATACACACGTACAAAAAGAAATATTTTGTAACATAAACATATAAAAATTATTAGAAGTTAGCTTTCTTTTTCATTTTTAATACCAAGAATGCTGACACTATTTAGGAACCGGTATTCATTAGAAGTTATTTTTTTTCTTCTCCAATTTACCAGATGAAAATTTAGCAACCATTGATTGTCGTTGTAACTCTTCTTTGTTCAATATTGAATCACACATAACATTATATTATTATAGTTGGCTGAAGACAGATATACATCACCGAGTTCACTTCACACTTTCTAGAGATGTTTAGTCAATTTCCGAATTCAACATATACCTGGGAGCCGCTACTCTCCATCTAACCCAAATCCAAGAAACAAAAATATTATGCATTTTATTCCTTTCTCTTTTTCAGAATAAATTGTGTCTACAAGTGTTTAAGTCTCGTCAGTTCCATTATCTCTAGTTGTCCAGCCTGTCATCAGACCTCGGAATCGACTTTCTTCCCGTTTGCTGACCCCGATTGGTCATTCGTCTCAAATTCTGAACTTGATGAGCGCGGCAGTGTATCCTCACTGTCCATTCTACTGATGGGGGTGAGCGGGGGTCCTATGGGGGAGATGGGCGGTTGTCCCAGAGAGGACGCGGGTGGGGGTACCCCTTCCTGGCTGGACGCTGACCCGGGTCGACTGGTGGTGTCCCGGGGAGGTTCTGAGGTGACTAGGGGGGAGTCTGGTTTGCCGCCCCGGATGTCGATGGCCAGGCCCGCGTTCTTGGCCATGCTGTAGAAGAGGCTGTCCTTCCGGGCCAGCAGGTTATCCGGGCTGTCAAACTCCACCACGTGACCGCTGTCCAGCACCATGACCCTGATTGAAAGGAACTCACGTCAACAGACAATCACACTGAACACGCTTGTTGTTATAACTAAGAACGTATAGGTAATTCATTCTTCCGACAGTTTTTCTATTTACTCTAATGACTCTGAATGTTGCAAGAACATGTTAACTAATTTAAAAGCTTTACATTAACTATTAGTTATCAGGTCATGAGATAAGGTGTGGCTACCTGTCGTAGTCTATGATAGTGTTGAGACGGTGGGCTATGGACAGGATAGTACAGCTCCGGAACTCCTTCTGTATGGTCTCCTGGATCAGCTCATCTGTCTGGAAGTCCACGGCGGCCGTGGCCTCGTCCAGGATCAGAATCTTTGTCTTCTTGAGAAGAGTTCGAGCCAGACACAGCAACTGTCGCTGTCCCACGCTACAACAACAAACGTGTAATAACAACATTGGCCAGACCCAGCAACCGTCTCTGTCCCAAGCTATAACAACAAACTTTCTATCAGTAACATATAACAACATGGGCAAGACACATCAGCTGTCACTGTCCCACGCTACAACAACAAACGTTCTATCAGTAACATGTAACAACACGGACCAGACATAACAACTGTTGCTGTCCAACACTACAACAAACGTGTTATAACAACATGGGCCAGACACATCAGATCAGCTGTCACTGTCCCACGCTACAACAAACGTTCTATCAGTAACATATCGTTACAAAATCGCAGTCAATGTAACAATCAATCCACGGCGGCCATTACCTCAGGTTCATCCCGCCCTCCCCACAGTCGTACTGCAGCTGTCCCGTCAGTGACTGGACGAACGACTTGAGGTGCGCCGTCTCTAAGGCCTTCCATATCTGGAGGTCCGTGTACTCATTAAACGGGTCAAGGTTCAATCGCAGGCTTCCAGAGAAAATCACAGGATCCTAAAGTCAAGAACGTGCTCATTTACGAGTAATTTTGAAAAGGTTTCTTGGCCTCGATATGAAATTACCAGAATACCTTAATTTAATGCGGAATTTTGATTATATGTAGAAATAGAATATCTAAAAGTCTCTTTACCATCTACATTTCGAAAGAATGAGTAACACACTGTACTTTGATAGACTTACTTGCGGTAAGATTGTAATTTTTGACCTCAGTTCGTGAAGTCCCAGATCAGATATTCTTACGCCGTCGATTGTGATGTCACCGCCTGCGCTCTCAATCAACCGGAACAGAGAAAGTGTCATGGAGGATTTCCCTGCCCCAGTCCGACCCACGATCCCGATCTACAAATAACATAAAGGTCACGTCAAAGACAGACGGGAAATACAGTATCACGAGAAATAGTTCGTGTGTCATACAGCAAGTAATAATAATAAAACTTGGACGATTCTATCAAAACACATTTCCTATATATCAGCGGTTGCTGGTCTAAGCCTATCAAAATGTTTTGCGTTGATGCGTTAATGTTTTGAGGTAACTATTTTTTTCTTTCTAGAAGAAGTAAACACTTCAGTATATCTCAAATATTGGTGGTTAAAACGCTTCATGAACAAAAATACGACGGTTGCTTGCAAGACAATGGGATTCGCATTAGATAATACATTTATTGTGAAATGTTATTGCTACCTTTCGAATGTTTGATGCTTATAAAAACTTCGAAGTGTAGATTCCAGTTTACCTAAAGAAAAGTATACAATACATATCGTACCCACGCGCCTTAATTCAGTGGTAGTTGTTGTGTCTTCATGGTTAATAGTGATTGTCACACCTTTTATTCAGTGTTAGTTACCTTTTCTTCATTCCTTTTTTCCGTGGTTGATGGTCATACAGTGTCATACCTTTAGTTAAGTGAAAGTTATCTTTTCTCCGTGGTTCATGATCAGTGTCATACCTTTAGTTAAGTGAAAGTTACCTTTTCTCTGATTCATGATCAATTTCACAACCTTAGTAATGTGGTAGTTACCTTTTCTCTGTGGTTGAAGGTCACCCTCACACCTACAGTTGTGTCGTAGTTACCTTTTCTCCGTGGTTGATGGTAAGTGTTACACCTTTCAGGACCATATCCAGTCCCTCACGGTACCTGGTTTTGTAGTTGTTGAACGCGATCTGTCCAGACTGCGGCCAGTCAGGGGGAGGAGGGTTGGGGCTGGACCACTCAGCCTGTACAGAGTAAGTGTGCAGGGATGCATTGGTAATACATTCGTATTAAAATAAATATTGCAAAGCTTGCTATCTCTCTGAATTCATTCAATCAAGCCTAGATATGAAATTACCTCGCTAGAAACATCAGTGTAGTATTCTTTGATTCGTTCTACGCACACTATGTTGTTGGCCAGATCACTGAAGTTCACTACCAGCAAATTCAAGATCCCAGTGGCCTTGAGGAAAAACGGGTAGAGTATATGAACATTGAGTGTTCTCATAAAATGTGTTCAAACAAAACTCTTGAAATGATTTACCTGTATTGCATAGGTAATTATAAGTACTTACTCTGTAGGGCGTACGTGATTATAAGTACTTACTTGTAGTGCATAGGTGATGGACAGTCCCACAATGGCGCCGTTGAGGTCAGAGAAGATGCTGAACAAGGTCGCCCCCAGAACGAGACAGTTCCCCAAAAACTCCAGCCGTACCCCCAGCCACCTACAGAGACAATGGTCACGTGACCCACTGACAACCGTGAGTGTGTACAGCTATAGCTAACACATACAAAATCATACGTCGAAATTTAACACATTTTTCTTCATATTACTTTAAGGTTCTCCGAACCTCAGCCTCAAGTTATTTTTTTCATCATAAAAATGTTATTTGTTCTTCAAACTTAATAAATGAAATGAAATAAAGTGAAATTTTTAGATGGTATCCATGCATTTTACAAAGTTATTGCAAATTTGCCCACGATTGATATATGGAATAAATGTACAAGTTGAGATAAAAAAAAGTTGTACTGGTGCATCGGTGACTCGAACGCCTTTACCTTCAGGTATATGTTGTAGATCTCCGTGTATCCACTAAGCCAAGCATTTCGTTGAATAACCGATCGTGATACTAACACTAGAAGACTAATTAAATTTGTCTATATAAAAGGCAGATTTATGGTACGATAAAAAAAAAAAGATCCAGATAATTTAGAGTTATCGAACATGGCTGAGGATCGGAGATCGTTAGGTATTTTAAAAAAAACTATTTCTTATGAAGACATATCGCTATAACCTACAGTGTATATAAAGAAGATGGGTGGATAAGACGTGTAAAATGCTTATATAAGGACGGATAAGATGCTGAAAAATTGAAATATCAACAAATCTGATAATTTCTTAAAAAATTATTCAAAACCTCTAAATAGTGTCATTTTTTAGAACTTCAATGCCTTTTGTTTTATATAGTGGGTCTGTGCTCCATATTTTTTTCATAGTCTAAATAAGGTCTAATTAAAAACAACCCGATTTCAATAAACAAATACGTAAAGAGGCGAACCACTTTACATTAAAAATATCATTTTGTATCCCCAAAATTGAACCTTTTAGGAAAAATAATACAAGTCCGTAGATTTGTGTCCAAATTCGCATTTAAACAACAATATGTTGTGACTGAAATGGCTCAGTGGTTAGAGCCCCAGACATTAGGTAACCTTATATAACTAGGTTTTTTAGGTTGTGGGTTCGATACCACCAAAACTTAAGGCAATATTTTTTTTCTAATTGTTTGTTAAAATATTCGAACTGAATAAAGTTAGAAATTGGCTTTTGCAAACTTGTATTATAACATTATCATATAGATTTGATTGGAAAAAATTAAATTTGAAATTGTATTTTACGACGAACCAAATGGGCGTTTGCGCTATCTTATCCCCCAATCTTCTATAGTTTCTGTAGCGGTACATGTATATTTCTGTTAATATTTTGTCAACTACATGGTATACTTGCATGTATGAAATCTATCTAGGTGAATAATCTAAAAAAAATACTGTAGGTATTTTCATTCTTATTAAAACTGAACTTTATTTATTTTACAACGATTGATAAACAAGTTCTATAACGTATATTAATATCTTTAGTTGTTAGCGCGAGGGGTTCATTGATATGTGACGAAGCCGGAGTGCCCGGAGAAACCCCAGGTATCCAAGCGGACGACCACCATACCCTCTCAATTACAACCACTGTCGATCACGGGCATCGAACTCGGGTCGCAGAGGTAAAAAGCGAGTGCACTGACCACCGCGCTACTTAGACACCTCTCATTCTTACGTAAAGTTTACTATTTGTAGAACTATTAAGACTGGGTTAAAACACAGAAAACTGGATATTATATTATATATTATAAAACAATTCTCTTTTCCTTGAGGACACGTTTCCTGCCCACCTTGATGAGGAGAAGTTGATGTAGTAGGGCTCCATGTTCCGGTCCACGCGGTAGGCGGACTCGTCCCGGAAGCGCTCCTGGACCTTGTAGGCCCGGATGACGCTGGCGCCCGTCACTGTTTCACTGAAGTGGTTAAAGACCGGCGACCGCGTCACCGACTCCATGCGCTTCAGCTGTGACGCCGTGGGAATGTAGAATTTCTGTGGGGGCGGAAAACAAACCGTAAAAGCAGGGTAAAAAGGACACATGGGGAACTATTTTCTACCTTTTCATACACTTAAGAATCAATAAACCCAACAAGTCAAATAATGAAAATTTAAGCAACAAATAAAACGTAATGGTGAATTGGACAATAAGGGAAGTCTTATCTATTTTCTTATACGATAGAGAATCAATAAAGACAGATTTTGAAAGCCAAACTTTGAATTATTTGTTTACCATTATGAAATAATAGAGAATGGCCACAGGACCAATGAATGCTGCAAAGTAGGGGGTGTTGATGGTGCACACAATGAGTGTACTTAGAGCCAGGAACAGAGAGTTTAACGTAATCCGGAATGTCAGGGGCAGAGTATTGTCCATGATGTCGATGTCAGCGGAGAAACGATTGGTGATTCGCCCAACTGGAGTTGTGTCGAAGAATGCCATTGGTGCGCGGAGGATTTTCCTGAGCATTTTGTGGTGAAGTCTTCCTGCCGCTGTTACCATTCCCAGAGAAAGAATGATGGCATACAGGAAGACCAACACTCCTGCAAAAAAAAAAAAAAATCGGACATCGCAGGTTATATCTAATTTAAACGATTCCAATTTTTATTCCCTTCTGAGGGGTTTGCGACATTGGATTTAAAATACATAAAATATTAATAGTATTAATATTTTATGCTTTTTAAATCCAATGTCGCGCGTATTAATTTAATGCAACATGTAGCTATATATAGTATTGCCAAGTTCAACAGAATTTTCGCGAGTTATTTGAAAAATCAGTGAATATTTGCACTTAATTCCAGAGTCATAATAAGCAGTCACAATACGAACCCTGTATCCCGCCGAGCACCCCGTACACAGTGAGGTAGTACATCTTCCTGTCGTAATATTGGGAGGTGTTTCTCTCCGTTCGATTCAACAGGAGCTGGTCCTCCGTCCAAAACGTGAGCCAGTAGTTGGAGAAGACACTGGTGGAGTGGTACAGGGAGAATACGACCAGCACCACCACAGAGGTCAGGACCCCCACCCCCTTACCGTACTCCGTGAACACAGACCACTTCACCTACAGGACACCAAAACAGTGATTCAGCATTCAGCTTAAACATTTACCAACAAAACAAACACCAAATGAACTACCAAACTGCACCAAGTCTCCGATTATTACCTGCCCTTCCTGCGATACCTCCTCTGAAGTCAATTTCTGGTGCTGATTTGTGATTGGTTGTTCTAAAGGCTTTGGATAATATGATTTTCCTAGTTCTTGCTTTTTTGATTCCCGTCTGTAATACCAAGATAAAAAAAAATTGTTTTTATCTGCATGCACAATCGAAAAAAACTATCAAAAGAATGATAAATGTCTGTCACCTGACGGAGAGACAGAGCTTCCGGCCGTCGGTGTCAGAGGTCAGGGCGTCTGACGTCACAGACTCCACCTTTTCTAACATCTGCGTCTTTATTTTGGACACTGTTTGAAAAGAGGTTTTTTTAACAGTACTGCAGCAATAATGGACACACAGTTCTTGTTATGAGCTGCTTTGCAAAAACAATTAAGTTGACGCATAATTGGCCCGAGCAACAGGTCTTACCTTCTGGATGCTCATTCTCTATTTCCGTATCCGGTTCATTGATGAAGTACTGCCGCAGGAACTGTGCAAACGGACCGTCATGTGTGATCAGTTGGTCATAGCTTCCGGTCTCCGTGATTTTACCATTCACCAAGACAACCACTACGTCAACCATCGGGAGCCAATGAACACCGTGGGTCACCAGAACTCTTGTCTACAAGGAATGACATTATAACACCCTAAACACGATCGATTACAGTTACAGTTAGGAAAAGATGTATACGCAGACTGGACCTGCTATGAGGATGAGGAAAAACCCTTCACCTTGTTTTTCAGAAGCCCCTTTGGCCCTATGACGCGGTCAAAGATATGTTTCCCGACATGAGAGTCCACCGCTGACAGGGGGTCGTCCAGCAGGTACACGTTGGAGTTACTGTACACAGCGCGCGCTAGGCTCACTCGCTGCTTCTGTCCGCCGCTGATGTTTATCCCCTGTTAAAACCAAGCATGGCTATTGACATCCGAAAAAAAATATAAGATTTCCGTTCTTATATAAGCTTTGACCACGCTTTCGTGACTTTTGTCGCTCATATTCTAAATGTGTTGTTAATGGTCCTTATCACAGACTGTACCTTTTCACCGATTTCCGTGTGGTCTCTGCCCGGTAACATGTCGAGGTCCGGCACCAGGGCGCACGCCTCAATCACCTTCTGGTACTTCTTCTGTATGAAGGGTTTCCCAAACAGAATGTTGTTCATAAGCGTCGCGTTCTGTATCCACGCCTCCTGGGGGACATAGGCGGTCGATCCCTAAACGACGTAAGGTTATTTTAAATTTCTAAGGGCAGGTAATACCAACGAAAACATATTCATATGTTCTCTAAATATTAAGATAAACTTCAAACACTAATATTCGAGTTTTGGCTTCTTACCCGGAAATTGACGGTTCCCTCTATTTTATTCATCTCCCCCAGGAGAGCAGAGACGAGGGAGGACTTTCCACTCCCGACCTGTCCAACAACTGCTATCAACATACCCTCGGGAATCTTCAAGTTAATGCTGGCCAAAATATCAACATTGTTAAACCAGAATATGTATACATATACAATGTCAGCATACACGGAATAAATATGAAAAAACATGAAAACACAGGACTATACAATATAGAGGGATCACTTAAATCACCATAATTTATATATACTCACTCTCGCAAAATTGGCGTAGGGGCATCGACGTCCCATGAGAAAGATCCATTTTCTACTTCAATGGCGTAGTCTAGTTTAAACAGAATATATAGCTACTAGTTGTTCCATTTTTTCACAATACAGAGAAGAATTGATAGCCATTGGTTAAGTAAGTTAACATCAACTGCAACATACCCGATAGAGTAGAATGGTGCACATTGGTAGGATCTAAATCTGTCAGGACCAGGAAATCCTGGATTCTCCTTATGGATACGACAGCCTGTTACAAAATATAGTAACGACAGCCTTTAACAGTATACAGTTGTTGACTGAGGTCGAGGGCAACAGTTGATCTGTCGGACCGGCTCGCAAACTGTTGCCCAAGGCCGAAGGCCGCTGGCAACAGTTTGCAAGCCTGTCCGACAGAACAACTGTTGCCCGACACACAGTCAACAACTGTATTGTTATACCTTACTAATTTAATAACTCGTTTTCGCAGAATATGACGTCACCGGTCAACAGTCTTTTTTTACAGTCGATTTTAACAGTTCCAATCCAACAATTGATATTTGCTTTAGTTATACCCCTGTTAAAAAAGACTGTTGACCGGTGACGTCATATTCCGCGAAAACGAGTTATAAATTATTATGGGTATAACAAAACAGTTGTTGACTGTGCCTCGGGCAACAGTTGAACTGTCGGACAGGCTCGCAAACTGTTGCCCAAGGCCGTATAACAAAACAGTTGTTGACTGTGTCTAGGGGAACAGTTGAACTGTCGAACTGGCTCGCAAACTGTTGCCAGCGGCCTTCGGCCTTGGGCAACAGTTTGCGAGCCGGTCCGACAGATCAACTGTTGCCCTCGACCCCAGTCAACAACTGTATAATATCGATACGACAGTCTTTTACAGATTCAAATTTCGATACGACATCCTGTTACAGAATCAAATATTGATAGGACAGCCTGTTACAGAATCAAATATCGATACGACAGCCTGTAACAGAATCAAATATCGATACGACAGCGTTACAGAATCAAATATCGATATGACAGCCTGTAACAGAATCAATATCGATTCGACAGCCTGTTACAGAATCAAATACAGTATCGAAATGACAGCCTCTTACAATATCAAATATAGAAACGACAGCTTTTAACAGAATCAAATATCGATACGACAGCCTGTTACATAATCAGATATCGATACGACCTGTTACAGAGTCAGATATGGATACGACAGCCTGTAACAAAATCAAATACAGTATCGAAATGACAGCCTTTAACAGAATCAAATATTGATACGACAGCCTGTTACAGAATCAAATATCGATACGACAGCCTGTTATAGAATCAGATATCAAATATCGATACGACAGTCTTTTACAGATTCAAATATCCATACGACAGCCTGTAACAGAATCAAATATCGATACTACAACCTGTTACAAAATCAAATATTGATAAAACAGCCTGTAACGGAATCAAATATCGATACGACAACCTGTTACAAATCAAATTTTGATACGACAACCTGTTACAAAATCAAATATTGATACGACAACCTCTTACAGAATCTAATATTAATACGACAGTCTTTAACAGAATCATAATTATATCGATTCGACAACCTGCTACAGAATCTAATATCGACACGACAACCTGTTACAGAATCAAATATCGATATGATAACCTGTTGCAGAATCAGATATAGATACGACAGCCTGTTACAGAATCAAATGTACCATCTTATTACATTCACTTATTTAAACTTGTTTATCTTAAAACTAGTCTGTACTTTGTAGCAGCAGCATTTACCTGCACTAGCAGAGAAATTGTCTGTGACATCAGGTTGATGGGGAGTCTCAGAATGTTGAACAGGGCCAAGGCAACAAAGGCTTTCTTCGCGTCTAGGAGATGGTCAGGGGACACCAAGATGTAGGTAGCAAAGGTGGCCAGGGTCACCTGTAAATTAGTGTATCCTGTTAGTATTCATGTTAGAATCACAGGTCTTATTGCATACAACAACCAATTGACGTAGGAATTAATTGTCCTTTACCAGGTAGGGAGCTAAAATCCAACAAAACGTTGTACTTCCTTGCAGCCACGCAACCTTTTTCAGGTATTTTAACTCTTGGTCACGGATATCCTTGACTTTTTCTTGAAAGAAAGGTTCCCAGGCATACATCTTCAGGACCTGTTAACAGGTGCAAAAAAATTACACGGTGAAAAGGAAATCTAAATTCATTATTAATTTTCAAAATAATCCACTATCGCAATTTTTCCACTGACGTCAACTTAAAGCTAAATTTAATCCAACCTTAACCTTTCTAGGCCAAATCATGACCTTCACCTTTATGTCATTTAGGATGTCTGTCATCAGCTTGGATTGCTGTCCCTTGTTCTTACCTTTATTCCGTTCAGGATATCCGTCATCAGCTTGGTCCTCTGTCCCTTTAGGCGCAGGACCTTGACGTTGAGTTTGCGCTGTTTGACCACCACGTAGGAGTTGAGTGGAACCATCAGGATCAGCACCACCAGGCCGGCGATACAGGAGGCGCCAACCACGTTCCAGAGCAGGTAGATTCCCAGAGCCAGTTGTAGGGGGCAGGTCATCAGAGACCAAGAGTAGGTGAAGGTGTCCTGTATCCGCTGGCAATCCACCGACATCAGATTCACGATCTCCCCCAGGGTACTGTCCTTCCGCGCCGAGGGACTCAGCGTCAGGGCCTGAATAGAAGCATGTACAACTAGTCACAATAAGCCGATCTTTAACTAATGCAGATTAATTAACATCCTTTGGATTCTATGTTTTATCCAGGATGTTGTCGCTTTCAGTTGTGTACCTTTCTGAAGATGGCGGCGATTAGCGTGGATCGGATCCTCATTCCTACCGCCATACCAACATGGTAGTTCTGGTGATAGAAGACGGACTGGACACAAGACGCCAGGAACAGCGCAATGGCGGGGATGTAGCCCCTCCACAGGGAGAACTCGCCCCTGTTGTCAGCGTAGTCTATCAGGATTCTACAGGAGTTAAAACAGGGAAATATTATGTAAAAGTTTATCGGGATCTTTCCAGTGGTAATGACAGGGAAATGAATAAAGCCCATCAGGGTCCCACCCGAGGCATATAACAAAATTACTTACAAGAATAGAACCAGCCTATGTATTTACATAAAAAACACGGTCTGTACTTATACTTACCCTAGCAATACAGGACTGGCAAACTGCAATACATCCGAGATGAATTTGAATGCCAGAGACACCAGGTACATAAACCCAAAGGTTTTGACCAGTGCGGTGGAGAGAGAAGGGGTAGCGGACGGGGGGACAGGAGGGTCAGGGACACTACCCTCCCTGAACACTGGGCCAGATTTCCCGCCAAGTAGGGGGGTTTTCTCGCTCGCCTCGGACGCCTTTGTGTAGACGTTCTGTTTTCTCCTGACTGATGCCATTATTCTCTGTCTGGATGGAAAGACAAAGTACTTCATGTTTATAATTTTGCCTTGTCTGTGGTGATTGACATAGTGATATACTTTATACTTATTAGAAGATAACTCACCGTGTTTCAAATTCATTGTCTTGTGTTTGTTTTTAGGCCGAATTTGCTAAACATAAACGATATTTCCACAGTTTTATTAATGGAGACAAAAATGTTAATTTTGATTTACACGACTTCAACTTTGTTTGAGTTGAAGATTTCTTAGATTATTTCGCAAAAAAAATATTTACAAATTAATTGTTTTCTGGTGTCGATTTCGACTTTATTTTTTAGTTGATGTTTTACTTATGTCGCCATTGTTTTGATTAAAATTGACTTCGAAGTTAATTACATCCATGTTTTCATTGTCCTAAAACTTGATTTTGGGTTGTTCATTTTATTTTTTTCCTCCTATCGCCATGGTTTTTACATTTGATTTTGGAAGTAAGTCTTTCATTTCGCTATTGTCTTACTTACAACTTGATAATAGAATTAGTTATATGATGTAGCCAATGATTTATTTATTACTTCATTTAAAGTTATTTCATATCAGTGGTCTTTTTTTCATAACTTAATGTTTGGGTTTTATCATTTTTGATTTATTTACCACTTAAATTTGTAGTTTTTTAAGTATCCCGTGTTTTACATTCTTGATTTTGGAGTTGCCTATTTTTCACGTGAAACTTGAAATTGGAATTGATCATTTTTTACTTACAACCTATTTTAAAGTTGTTGATTTTTCAATTACAACTTGATTTTGGAGTTGACTATTCCCCACTTACAACATGATTTTTGAGTGAATTATTTCTTGCTTACATATTGATTTTGGAGTTGATTATTTCTAACTTTTAACTTGATTTTGGAGTTGATTATTTCTTACTTACAACTTGATTTTGGAGTTGATTATTTGCTGTCGCCAGTGTTTCTCAAACTTGGCGGTCAGTGTACTGTTTTTGTCCTCTTCATTCAGTTGCCACATGTCTTCCAGTTTCAGTGTGGTTTTCACAGATGATATAACGAGTCTATGAAATAAAAAATCCTTGTCAGGTAATTAGCTTTGACATCAGATTTTGAATAAATTTTAAGTATTTTAAAATCGTTCATTGATCTCTTACAACATGATTTGATGCGTGATAGATGTTATCATTACATACTTGGCGATATACCACATTACAAAGATTTTAATCAACGACTTACACGTACTTGCTTGTATTTTAAAAAGAAACCTTAATGAGACTCAGAGTTCTGTTAAAATTAAGCTTGTACAATAAAGTTTTTAATATTTAATTAAAGTTAAGCTTGCACAGATAGAGGTTTTAATATTCAACTAAAATTAAGCTTGCATAGAGAGAGGTTTACATTAAGATTGTTATTCCGATGATGAGCATATATATAAATGAATATTGAGTCTTGTATGATTTATTAATAAAAGACAGTTTGTGGATTGCTTCTCATATGCTTAAGTTTTCATACAAACTGAAAGCCTGTCTATACATGCAAACTGCCATTGGTCTTGTGAAAGGTTCCTTATAATGTGTAAATATGTACGTATACCGTCATGATTGATATCAAGTCAGACTTTAGGCTATAAAGCTGGACGTGTGGATATAATGCTGAACTTGTGGATATAATGCTGGACTTGTGGATATAATGATGCTGGACATGTGGATATAATGCTGGACTTGTGGATATAAAGCTAGACTTGTGGGTATAATGCTGGACATGCAAATCTAAAGATGATGGACTTGTGGATATAATGCTACATGTAGACTTGTGGATATTAATGCAGACTGCTAGACTTGTGGATGTAATGCTTGACATGTGGGTATAATGCTGGACTTGTGGATATAAAGGTAGACTTGTGGATATAAAGCTGGACTTGTGGATAATAAGCTAGACTTTTGGATATAATGCTGAACTTGTGGCTATAATGCTGGACTTGTGGATATAAAGTTAGACTTGTGGATATAAAGCTAGACTCATGGATACAATGCTGGACTTGTGGATATTATGCTGGACTTGTGGATATAATGCTACGTGTAGACTTGTGGATATGAAGCCAGACTGCTGAATTGTGGATATGAAGCTAGGCTTTGAATATAAATCTAAACTTGTTGATATTATGCTGGACTTCTGGATATAATGCTACATTTAGACTTTTGGATATAAAGCCAGACTTGTGAACATAATGCTAGACTGGTGGATACAAAGATAGACTTGTTGTCATTAAGTTAGACTTGCGGTATGTCTCTGGTGATGCTATACTTACGGATTGAGCCACCAGAAGTACAGTCTGTTTAACACAGAGCTCGCTTTCTCAGGACTCGCCGTCTGTTTGAAACAATATAGGGGAGACAGTTTACTCTAAATGGAATACAAAAGAAGGGAAGGATCCCATTACTAAATGATACAGCTTTGGCGGTCTCATTTCAACCGTGATTAACAATGATTTAGGATAAGATTTGAGCATCAGTGGTACCTTCTCCTTTGGAGTCGCTGGGTCAGCATCGTCCGACTTTTCTGCCACACAATGGAGAATGAACTGACACAATATGGCGGCGTAATACAGGTAAAATATAATAAATTTAAATAGGTCTTGGTTATATTCCTGAAAAAATAAAATATACTTGGAGGATATTTGTAGATTGCTTTCTTTATCATTTTTTGAAATTCTTATTTTCAACGAGTGTAAAATCAACACACAAGCAGGCATCATAGGAAAAGATTCATTAACGTTGTAATGTGTTAACGTTATCCGAATTTTCTTATTGTTTTACCTGAAGAATGATTTTTGAATAAAATGGTACAATATTGAAGATGAGCAACATCATCCAGAACAGGAATTGTATACCAGAGGAAACAATGCCACAAAGTCGCTCCACTTGACTCAAAATTCCAGCCAACACCTGTCCAAAGACAAACAGGATAAAGCATCCAGTAAATGACCTACTGTCGAGAAGTTGTGTCCTGAATTGTCCAGATTATTGTATTTCTACTGGATCTTAAATTGACACCAGAAGCAATTCGAAAATATATTTTTTGTAAAGATCTTGATAATAACTATAGTCTGTCCCAAGATATTTTTAATTAAAATACACATTCCTGTGAAAGAAGTGCAATAAAAATCGATGAAAGGGAAAATTTTAAAGATATCTTCATTGAAACATTATCATTTTCACTGGAACGAAAACAGATTTGTTACTGAGATCAGGGGCGGATCCAGGATTTGGAGTTAGAGGGAGCGCCAGTTGTAGGCAGAGGATCTGGGGGCCGCCTTGATACCCTCAGTGGGTCCTGGTGGGAGCCCAGAGGGCGAAGCCCCCGGAAGCTCATGGATTCTAGAGAATTTGTAGGGTAAAAATGAAGTCTTCAAAGTAAGACTTTTGTGCTATTTCTTCTCGTGATTTTAATAAAGAAATGATAAATTCTCAAATTTTTAAAGGTTTATAGATTTTAAGAGACCTAGACACGATTTGAGATCATTTTTTTTTATGTATAAAATAGTTTACTTGATTGAACAAAATTTGAATGTTAGAAGTTAATTTACAAGCAAGATACAGAGGTAAGAGTTCATTGTTATGTTAACAAAGCTCGAGTTTTATTTTTGTTTACAGATAATGTAAAGTAAGAAATGACTCGTGGCAAACAATATAAACTAATTCAATGTGTTAGTAAATAATATTATCAACAAAAAAGCACCATTTGATTGAAACTTATACCAGTACAACACATGTAAATAATAACAAGACTCGAGCTTTGTTTACAAAACAAAGAATTCTGAACTCTGTATCTTGCTTGTAACTCAATATTTGACTTTCAAATTTTGCTGAAGCATTACAAAAACCCGCATTAATCATTCTATATAGACATTAAAAATCAAAAATTGAATTTAAAAAAATTGAGCTCACATCGTGTCTAGGTACTTTTAAGACCTGCAGTAAACCTATCAGAAGCTTCTGCCTTGCAGAGATCCTTTTATCTTTGAGGAATGGCTCTAAATTAATCAGTTAAAAAGGAAAAAAAAGTTCAATGGGATGATATTGATGAAGTTTAGCCCCCCCCCCCCCCCCCCCCAAAAAAAAAAAAACCCCAACAAAACAAACAACATGTCAGCTGTATCAGTTAAAATACACTAGCTAGTATCACCTACTCAAAGGTGGTTGATAGGTCACATTTAAACCCGCGAAGGAGCGTGACTAAAATAGGTTTTCTAACTTATACGGTTTTCTTCATACTACATGTATACCGTTGAAATCATTCTTATGTAGAGAAATCCCATGAGTTTCCACAAAATTAATAATTAACTCACAGGTTGTTTATTTTCTTTGCCAAAAGGAGTATGATTCAACTTTATTTTGACAATTTTAGGGGGAGGGGGCGGGGGCTCACCTATCTTTTTTAAAAGATAAGCTTGTAATGGGAAACGTTGATATCTTTTCTCCATTCGGAAGTCACTCGGAATACCTCGCAAAATTTTTCAACGTATATCATCCGGGTACTTCCATGTCTGTTGCAATGCAAAATCCCCGTAGACTTTTTTATCTTTAGCTTTGTATTAAAACCTGACAAGCTAGAGGGAGCGTTTTAAAATAGAAATCTTGGGATTTTTTCATAATATTGAATGAACATCGTTTAAACCCTGAGCTATTTATAAATATCGAATAATTTAAGGGAAAGTGTGTCTTAAATATCTTGGGACTGAGAATAGACATGAGCACACTCGATGGTACGTCCAGCTGTACAGCATGTCGAGTGTAGTCCTTACAAAGGTGGCCAGTCGTAGGAACACGCTGAGTAGGACGGCGGGGGGCACATTGGACAGCCGACCGCCAACATCCTTTGTGATGTCATGGATCAAACCCACTAGTACCATGATCCCAAGCATGAAACTGATTCCCTAAAAATAGATACAAAAAATGTAAAAGTGGACACAATTGTACATAAAACTCGTCAATTAAAGCAATATTGGACCACTTTTAAAAGTTTTCATTTTGCTTGCTCTATCCAGATTCAGTGATTCGACTTTGGACTTGTACGTACATATGTATTAGATCTATTTTTTTAGCTGAATAAACAATTTAATTTGTACACCTTGCCCAATGATTTGACAGCACTAAGATCGATTCTTAAATTATTCATTTTTCTTTGGTTGTAGTTGGTACAAATATTTTTATTTTTATTGGTTACTATGGTAGCATATTTCTGCCCCCTACATGCATGATAAGTTATGTCAACATGCAAGAAAATTATGTCAACATGCAAGATAATTATGTGTACATGCAAGATAATTATGTGTACATGCAAGTTACAAATCTTTAAAGAGAACCTGATTTTTATATGGGTAAAATCACTTACTTACGCCCGTATCTGACACCGTACAACTGTAGATGCAAGATGCAACATAATTATGACAACATGCGACTTATTTATGTTGACATGCGACTTATTTATGTGAACATGCAAGTTATTTTTGTTAACGTGCAAGAAATTTATGTCAACATAGGAGATAATTATGTTGACATGCGACTTATTTATGTTAACATGCGAGTTAATTATGTTAACATGCAAGATATTTATGTCAACATGCGAGATTATTATGTTTACATGCAAGTTATTTATAACAACATGAGAGATAACTTGCATGTTGACATAAATATCTTGCATGTTAACATAATTAACTCGCATGTTGACATAAATTTCTTGCATGTTAACATAAATAACTTGCATGTTCATATAAATAAGTCGCATGTCAACATAAATAACTTGCATGTAAACATAATTAATTCGCATGTTGACATAAATAAGTCGCATGTTGTCATTATCATGTTGCATCTTGCATCTATGATGTCAGAGTACGGCATTAGTAAGTCATTTTACCGATTTAAAAATCAAATTCTCTAAAAAGGATTTGTAACTGGCATGTCAACATAATTATCTTGCATGTCGACATAATTATCTTGCATGTTGACATAATTTTCTGGCATGCTGACATAATTTATCTTGCATGTAGGGGGCAGAAATATGCCACCATAGGTTACAGATGAAACTCGTTACTTACAGATTTGATGGCGCTGAGAGCGTTCGCTGGGATAACTTACATATTTGATGGCGCTGAGAGCGTTCGCTGGGATTGCTTACAGGTTTAATGGCGCTGAGAGCGTTCACTGGGATTACTTACAGATTTGATGGCGCCGAGAGCTTTCACTGGGATTACTTACAGATTTGTTGGGGCTGGGGGCGTTTGCAGGGATTACTTACAGATTTAAGGCGCTGAGAGCGTTCGCAGAGATTGCTTACATATTTGATAGCGCTGAGGTTATTTGCTGGGTTTACTTCTAGAATTGATTTGATGGGGCTGAGGGCGTTCGCGGGAATTACTTACGAATTTGATGGTGCAGAGGGCGTTTGCTGAGATTACTTACAGATTTGATGGCACTGAGGGCGTTTGCTGGGATGTTTCTTTTCCTGTTGTCGGAGTGGTACAGGAAGTAGCAGTAGGGAGGAAGGGTCAGCCATAACCAGGCGCACGGGATCCACGTCAGCACTGTCGTCTGGAAGCACGGCGACACGCGGGGCCATTGACTGTTCACAAACTCCGTGCTGTTCTGTAGAGAATAAACGCCTTACAGAGATCGTAGCTATATATATTTGGAGAGTTTCTTAAATGGTCAACAAATTATATATGACGCCCTAGTCACAGTCATTCGATCTACGACTTAAGAATAGGGTGGGAAACTTTATGGTGATACTACAATCACAGCATCGACGCGGTATGGTGGAATATTTGAAATAAGTATCAACTTCTTAGTTTGACGTACGTTCTGCAACGGACAAGGACGCTTAAGGCGTTGAATACCCGCCACAAAAAGCAATGAAGACTAACGATTTACAAATGTAGGCAAAATATTCTTTTCTGGCGTGTATACATTGTTTATTGTATAATTTTCATGATGCAAATTAATAACAGACTGTAGTTTTGTAAACGTGACTGATAAAAAATTCAAAATATTGGAACACGCCCTTTTATGACTAAACTTTGATCATTTACAGCGCTAAATTGCTTTAAGGTATGAATAGCTCTAGACCCATCCCAAAAAAACACTTTTCGTTAAAAGAATACTGTTCATTCTTTTTTTTTAAAAAAATTGATTCATTGAAATGGAATATCGATCCATAATGGGTCAAAATTATTGGTTGTTCTGTTTGTTATAAGTCAGATGTCTGTGTTAGGTGTCTTTATGATTGTCACAAGTCAGATGTTCATGTCTGTGTTATGTGTCTTTATGATTGTCACAAGTCAGATGTTCAGGTCTGTGTTAGGT
>WFKH01010931.1:71698965-71717862 GCA_016163765.1 Magallana hongkongensis
AAAGCTCGCCAATTGTTCTCGGAGAGAATGGTGTTACGACTGTGATTGCTCCACTTAACAGTATTATGTCTGAACAAATAGAGAGACTGAACAAGCTTGGATACAGAGCTGTGCAGATATCAAATGACACCGATATGGAGGCTGTAACGAACGGCTATTTTCAGTTTGTATTTGGGAGTCCTGAATATCTCGTCGGTGATGACAAATGGAGAGATGTCTTGAGAAGTCCCATCTTCACATCTAAACACCATTTGATAGTGGTCGATGAGGCACACACCGTCATCCAATGGTAATTGAATATAAATTAAGCAATCCAATTAGTATAAAATAAGTATGCGTTTTGAAATTGCTTTGTTTACAAAATAAAAATTTCTGTTTAACGACACTTTTCAAAAACAGTATGTATGTGTATTCTTCAAATTTAAAGTAAAAGTTGGTGTATACTTTTAGGGGTCTAGAACATGATCAAGAAGGACCATTTAGAGAGTGGTTTGCGCACATAGGAGAGATGCGATCTTTATGCATCGGAGTACCATTACTGGCACTGACTGCTACAGCAAGCCCCACACACCGGCGCCAAATTATGAAGAATCTGTGTTTTCGTGATCCATCTTGTGTAATATTAGACAGCCCTGATAGGCCAAATATAAAATTAAATGTATTGAAAGTTAAAAATAATGTAGATTTAGAAAATGTGTTCCATTGGTTAACAACTGGTTTAGTTGAGAAAAGAGAATATTTGCAGAGACATTTAATATTTTGTAACTCTATTAAGGACTGTGCTTTGATTTATATGCTTTTTTTAAAAATATGTGGATCTACATGTACATGTAATTTCAATATGTATCACAGTAAAACAACTGATGCCACTAAAGTAAAATTTGTAAAGACATGCTTGAAGCTAATGGTAAAATAAGAGTGTTAATCTGTACAAATGCAGCAGGAATGGGTGTTAATTTTCAAAACGTCAATAACATTGTTCACTATGGTCCACCAAGAGATTTGGACAATTTGGTGCAACAGATGGGCCGTGCCGGCAGGGATGGAACACAATCAAATGAACTTATTATCTACAAAGCAAATCAACTTAAAAAGGTTGATGACGATGTAATTAAGCTTCTTAAAAGCACTGTTAGCTGTAGAAGAAAAATCATAAATGAAGCTTATATTCAGAAACATGCAAGAGCTAGTGATCATTTCTGTTGTGACATTTGTGAACTAGTGTGTGAATGTGAAAGTGACAGTTGTCCATCAACTCATTCTGCAAAAGATGTACCGGTAATATTGAGTTTTAGAGATGAAGAGAATGAACTAGAAATGCAAAGAGAGGTAGGAGAAGAAGAGAAGGCTATTGTTCAACAAAGACTTTACTCATTGAAAGACAGTATATTGGAAGGAACCAAATCTTTTATTCTCAGTGATATTGTTTGTGGATTTTCTGTTGATGAAATTATTGCAAAGTTGCCCTGTTTATTTACTGTAAATGACGTACTTGATAAAACAAGTGTTGATTCTTTTTCTTTAGCCAGCAGCATTGTCCAAATAATTACAGAAATATTCAATGACAATGAAATGTATGCATTGGAAGAGATTGATTCTGATTAATAAATATCCTGACAAGCATACACCTCTGACTGTTATTATCATGATTATAGTAACTGATATTTATGTTCAATTATTTTACTGTGCTTTCATGAATTTTCAAGGGCATTGATTTTCATGGATTTAATGTTACAGCAAATGACAGTTTTACAGGTTTTGTAATATCATGGCCAATGATTTTTTCAATACATGTATTTAGAAATTGCACTTTATAAAGGAATATTTAATTTCCTTGATCAATTTAAGATGAAATCCATGAAAATTAATATTCAATGAATATTTATGAAACCACAGTAGTCCAATATTAAGTATGAACAATAAAAATGTTTAAGGGTTTCAAGATGATTGGAAAAACCATTTCTAAATAGAAAAAAAGAACTTGTATTAAATTTGGTAGTCAATTTACAAAAAAAAAAATTTCAATTTCTAAAATCCTATCTGGTTTCTTCTTATCAAACCGTAAACAAACACTTTATTTATTTTTTTTTTTTTTGGGGGGGGGTTTACCATCCACATAACCTGATCAATAAACAAATGATGAATTTAATATTTTTTAATAAGTAATATGATAAATGGCACATGACAAAACACATCTAAACAAGTGAAATCTATTGTTGCTGTTCAAAACTAGCTCGTTCTTTTTGGCTTGTTATCCATTTATAGAGATTAACCAAATTAATGCGTGAAAAAGTGTCCTTAAAATCTTTAAATGCATTAAATTTTCTCCCAGGAATGTAGCTAAATATGTCATTAGCTCTAAGTTCGTTGATAATAAGTTGAAGATCTTTTTTCTTGTCCACACTTGGTTTGGTTTGACCTGAAGTTTTCATGCCAAGTTGCTGCTGAACACTGATCCTTATTTCTTCCTGCATTTGCACACATGAGGCAATCTTCTTAGCACTTTCATAAGTAAGATTAGCACCTTGTTCCCGCATTTTTTTCTTGATCACATGTACACATATTTCAACGAGATTGTCATTAGGGATATTTTTCCCCAATCCTCCATGAATATTTGAGGAACAATTCCACTTGTACTCAAATGCCTCACGTGGTGACAGGAGAGCACATTCATATGCTAAGAGTCTCCACAGCCACAGTTTATATTTGGAATGGTTAGCAACATCAGCACACATCATTTCAAACTTAGCATTTCTGAATATACGTGTGCCATCACCAAACTTGTAAGCATCTTCTGTGTCCCTCAGTAATAACGCAAGTTTCATAAATGAAGAGCGCCATAGTGCTATGTGGTCTTGTTTAGATGATGGTGATTCAGACAATTCCTCAGTTGTTGCATGAAACACCCAGTTGTGTTCATTTTGCAAATGTCTCTTAAAGTGACCTTTTGTCTTGTACTTTCGATTACATGTACATGTGTACTGCTTCGATTCAACTTCATACATTTCACTGATCAACAGCTCCTGGTTGTCCATCTCAGCAGCTTGTGCTGTGACAGTTGGCAAATTATCTGCAAATAAAATTTCAATTCAATTCAATTCTTTTTCAGCTCACAAACAAAATATATCGCACCTTACCAAACAAAAAGATAATGACGCCACAGCACAGCTTGATAGAAGAATTATCTTGTATAAAATTATTGTAACTATACTGACCCCCCCCCCCCCAAATTAATAAAAAAAAAACTGAAATAAAATCATAAAAAATAGGTAAATTATGAATTATCCCCTTAAGGTATTTTTTTTTTAATCAAGGTTTCATCTGATGTAAATGACAGAAATATGAATTAATACTCAGTAACCTGGTACATACCTTCTTCAATGTAGATAAAGGAGTCCAAAATCTGGAAACATAGCTCTTTTATCCAATCATGCTGTTCTTCTTCACTTTGAAGATGTAACAAATCAGGAAGAATGGTCCTTTTAGGTTTTTCATCAAGGCTCTTGATGTCTAATACTTCCATACATGCTGTGAGAAGAAATGCATCTAAACAGTCTCTGATGAATGTCATATGAGACCTATAAGAATGTAAAATTGCAATTCATGGTATCATACATCCTCATCACTGATCATACAAAGTCAAATATTTTCAGTAATAATCACTTCATATAGAACATAAGTTAATGTTTAGTTATCTAGCATACTGATAGCTTAGAGATCAATGAAAATTAGAATTGGATTTTCCGCAAGTCTTTTTGAAATGCAGGAAATGCACTTCTGAACAAGCTGTTTATTACTAATAGATTTACCTGAACTTCTCAGTGACGCCATCTGGGCCACTAACGTCTCGTCTCTGCAGGACATTTCGCAACTGAAACAAAGTTCCTTGATCTGCAGCTGATGAGGGCTTGTAGAATTGCTGATAAATGTTCTGAAATTGGATTAATAAAGATTCATTTACTTATATATTTTTCATCAACAGAAAATTTCCAATTATCTAAAATAAAATGTATATAAGAAAATTTAAACATTTTTAATCTTAGCACATTAAACACTGGCCTAAATTTTACATTATCTTTCTACTTATGGTATTTACTGTGATTTGGTATTAATGATTAATAAATGAAATGGAACAAATAAATAACATAATAAACTGTGCAGAAATGGGGTGGGGGGGGTGATTCTGACTTTAAATTTATACTTATTAAATTCTCATAGTAAAATGACAAACAATAGGCCTTGACATCCCCCACCTGATCTGCTCAAGGATAAAGTTAGTAAAAGCAATAGGTTGTGAATTCAATAAAATTAGTATAAATATAATCTTTGCATAATTAGATTAGTACAAATATAATCAATGGCTTAACTAAGTTAGTATTAACTGCAAAAAATTACAAGCAAGTAAAAATATAATCAATATTATATGGAAAACCTGGGAAGGTGGATTTATCTTCACAATGAATGTAAAAAAAACATTCAAAACCATTCAAGAAACTTACTAATATAAGCCATCCAAGAAGAATAAAAAAAAACTGCTAACATCAACAATAACATCTTGAACAGGAAACATGTTTTTTAGGATACCAAGAGTAAATTCATCATTCGATGGAGACCCTCGGGTCTATGCACAACTCCTGCAAGGCGGTTTAATTCACTTTCATTGTTCATCATAGCCAGCTGGCTGGAATATGCACGTTCATTGGTTAGGACATCCCCACCAAATACAATTTTTTCCACAACATCTTCACCTGCATGGGGAACATATTTTCTATGCACATGTTCAAGAATTGAAATCATGTCATCAGATTTATTCTCACTCTTGTCGAGTAGGTCAACAATGCTGTATTTTGATTTTTCTGATAGTTCTTTCACATAAGGGTGGTCAATGTACTTAGGAATGCATTGTGAATATGGCTGCAGACAGTCAATGTACTTGGTAATGACTTGTGCAATATGATGGATCATATTGATGTGGAAACTTTCACAATCTTCCCTACTAGGCAAGAAGTTGCTGTTAGCTACCTTCATAATGTCTGCTTTGGGCTTATCACAAGGTAAATCATCTGCCAACACTCTCCTTTGTACTGCCACATTTAAAAACCAATGAAGACTTTTTCTCTGTTTATCTTTTGTCATATTTGTTGGTGATATGGTGTGGTCTAAATTGTCTCCAATGATTTCAAACCTTGGAATAGTGGGTGAAATCTGATCAGCATTTCTTGTAATAAAGTCTTTCAAAATTATTCTGCTCCTTTCACTATTGGCAACTACATCTACTGATTCGTTTAACTGAAAATGATTCAGGTGCCTTGACGGTAAACTTGGAAATTCTATGCTGCCAAGTTTGGTGTTTAAAGTCAGTGATTTCAACTCTGTAGTTGGATTACATAATACATGTACTGGTTCTGACTTGGGTACATCAGTACAAAATTCTTTTCTTGTTACATAATCATTGCTTGATACTGTCAGGCAAGAATGGTCAGATGGACATGTAAAAGATTTATTTGCTTGTGGAGTTTTAAATGAATTCACCATATCAAAGAAATTAACATCAGTTGTACCTGATTCTGTTTTGTCCGCTGATGGTGGTACATACTCCATGACTGACCTCTCTGCTCTCTTGCTGATCAGTATGGAATGGTTCAACACAGTTTGGCGAATCTGCTTCTGGAAATTGTCATTCAGCTTTTCTGTATTTTGTAGGACAAGTTTTCCTCGTTTCTTTGACACTGACTGTGGCCCAATGGATAATCCCATTTCAGAGAGAGTTTGAATAGTCTGAAATCATAGCAATATTTAATTTCAGAAGAAAGTTTTATATTTTTAAGTACAGTAAATTTCTGAACTGCATTATTGTTACATTAATTTTTTTTTTTAAAATGATAACAAAAATACCTCATCTGTTGCACCTCCATGGTCTAGAATTTGTCCGATGATTTGATGTACTTGTGACATATGTATGTTTCTGTTCCAAAGCAAAACTGATGCAGCTACAGCTAATCTGGAATTGTTTCTCTTTTTGATAACTGTTTGGAGTACATCGTACAACATTGGTGCTCTCTCTTTCAGCTCACCACAGACACTCTCAAACTTAAAGTGAATTTCATCTTTACCACGCAATACTGAAGGTTTTGATGTCTTGCATAAAATTTGGCATTGGATGTTTAGATCAGACAGCATCAACTTAACCAGTTCTGTTTTTAGCACCTCTATTTTGAAAATTTTTTTGGAGATTGTCTCTGCTTTACAGCCTCTCACCAAGCATTTCAATACAGCCACCCAGGGACTGTCTTTGATGAAACGTGTCCTTACTTTCGAGTCATTTCTACCTCGAAAATGCACCTACAATAAAAAAATCTACAGTTGCATTCATTTTATTCATCTATTTAACTAATTCTATAACTCTATTTGAGTAAAGTTAATATTTATAAATTTAATATCAATTTAATATGTGCAATTTTCAATTGAATACATCCTTACAACAAACGGGATCCTGACCCAGGACCCCTGACGTTGTTAGGATGAATTGAATAATGCAAATAAAAGTGGACAGTTTTAAATTCACAAAATAACTGTATATACATGTATGTATGCTCCTTGATCAATAGAGCCTACATATATTTGATGAAAAATTATATAAACAAACAAAAATAAATTGGGGGAACCATTTAATATTAGCATAGCAATAGAATACACATACCTTGACTTTGCTTGGTGTCAGCTGATCTTCTGAAAGTCTTTTCCTAACTTTTGGTTGAGCAGTGTGTTGTACTAGGACTTTCTTAGTTTTGCGAGGTGTCGGAGTTCTTACTATGATTCGTTTGTTCGACTTGCGTGGAGTGCATGTAGAACTACACGCACCCCCAACATTTTCTGAAGTGACACTAGCAGATGACAACACATTTCGTCGAGGTCTGAGTTGATTAATGATCTCATCTTTTTCCCTCTTAAGTGCCGATAACTTGCTCTCTAAGTCATAGTCAATTTTGCTCAACCTGTTAAGTTTGTTAAAACATCGGTAACAAGTGTATTGCGGTGATAATTGCTGTTCCGGAACAAACCCGAGGACTTCATAGAGCTGCTGTTTTACATTAAAAGTATCACTGTAAATATTTCTCCGGTTTTTCTTTGGTAGTTTCTCCAAACACAGTATACATTCATCCATGATCCATGCTTCTACGCCATATTTGTTTACACCTATGAAAGCCGCAATTTGATTGGTGCTTCTCTATGAGAGAAGCACCAATCAAATTTGGCCCGCAAAATTTCAATTAAGTTTGTCAGGGGTCCCACGGCCACGAGTGGACTCAGGACCCCTGACATTGTAAGGATGCGTTTTTCTGTTCAAATGGTGTTTCTTTACTACTAGAAGAGACTAACGATACAATTCTTACTTGACGAGCCTCTTTAAATTGGTCCGCTAACGTACACATTTCGTCAATTGTCTTTGGTATCCGTTCTTCTAAGAACAATGCTAAGTCTTTATTACACACTGACATAAATTGATCTCGTAATACTAAGTCATAAAGTCCAAGGTATGACTTGTCTACTTTTCCCATCTCAATCCATCTATCTAAGAAAGATCCTAAGCAAACAGCAAATTGTGAAAAGGTTTCACCTACCTCTGGTTTACATTTGCGAAAGGAATTTCGAAAACCATCCTCTGGTTTTTCAAATCTCTTAAGCATTGCTGTTTTAAGGACTGCATAATCCAATGCGTTTTCTTGCGGAAGTAACGCATAAACGTCGAGTGCTCGGCCTGTAAGTAATGCACTAAGGTTCACGGCCCACATCTCCTCTTCCCACTTCTGTGCTCTAGCGTATCTTTCAAAACGTCTGAGAAAAGAGTCTATGTAATCTTTATATTCATTAAAATACGGCATTTTAGGAATCTTAGCTGAAAATCCTTCATAACCTTCTGACCTAGCAGTTTTAACATATGTCTCTTGCAAAGCAAATTTCTGCTCAAGAAGTTGTAAGTTAGCATGGTACTTATTTTCAACATCTTCTAAATGCTTTTTCTCTTCTAATTTCCAGTGCTTCTTGTTGCAGCTCATATTCTCTGTCTTCTTTTGCTTGCGTTCTTTCAGCTGCTCTGAGTTCTCGCTGATGTGCTTGCTGTTCTTAAATAAACGCTTTAAGATCATTCTCCTTCAACCCCAAATTTTTACCATATTTAGGGTTAAAATGACACAAGACAACCAGTATTCAACTAAACAATAACAAAACTATTAAACAAAATGACACTATATCACTGACCAAAAAAAAAAATCAGTCACTGACCAAATAGATCAATATTAAACTTCAATATAATCTTTAATACAAACATATCCGTGGTAACGGCCTCTCCAACCAGAGTTTCCTCAACATCTCAGTGCACAGGGCACGCCTCTCTACAAAACAGCAGTACAAAAATTACTAACTTCTTTCAATCGTATGAAAAAAACAAAAAAAAATTTCAAAAATACAACATATTCAAAAAAATTTACTGATCAAAGCCATTCACCCCACCTCTGACACCATTGTCACGACACCCTTTGGCTTGATCAGTAAAACACAAGATTTTAATTTTACATTCTTATATAAAAACAAAATATCTACATGTATACAAAAAATTTGAAATGAGAGAGAGTTAACGCTGCCCAGGTCCCGGTATCGGTATCTTCGGTGGAATCCGCCCTCAGGCCACGGTAAATCCCAATATACTCAGTGCCCACTAAGTGCGTCCGCTTTCGTAATGTACACTGTTGCCCCGACCATTGTACTGTCCCCAGTGTCACAACGTCTATGGACATCCGGTCCTCAAAGCACCATGCTTCAGACGTCATGTCGACTCGCCCACACGCTAGGCATCGGGAAGTCCTCCACGACCGTCGTCAAAACTCTATCGCCACATAGAGCTACACTAGCAAACCTTCAACAAATTTGTTGACAAAATATAATAAAAAGTGCCACCAAAAGGCTGTCGTACAAAGTACAAAACGCTTAAGCAAATTACAACCAGTACACAGAGGTACAGCTTCAATAAATAACACCGGTTCACACGGCAAAAAAATGAAACAATGTATCATAACATGTAACAAGTAAACATTATTACTTATACTTAAACTGAATACAAGTACACGTGGCAAAATTTAAAGTATACAATTCGAACACGCTGACAAATAGAAATACTACAGTATTTTAAAGTAAACGTTTTAGCTGAATATTATTTCCAGTATGATAAAATTGAATAAAATAAACTTACCCTGACTGGAGATTCAGTTACCAAGGACTTAAAAAAACTACTCCTTAATGGGCCTGTCAGATTGAGCCAGACCTGGAACCTGGAAAACGTGCGCTTCTCGAGACAAACTCTACACCCCTTATATAGCAACATTGGTTTAAATGTCCGGAATAATGGGGCTCCTTGCAGGGTAATGTATACAACTCTACCTGTACAACATCAAGGCTCAAAACGGGATAAAACATCAAACAAATTCAATATTGATTGTGACAAAACAATAAAGATTTAAATTAACAAGAAGAAGAACAATAAAGTTCAATAACTTTACATGCATATATAGTAAATATTAATTGTCACTTTAAATTAATCAAGATTCTTTAAAAGTGATCCAGGTAGATAAGAATTGTGTATATTTGGTAAAAAAAAAAGATGACATGAAATATATATTTTCATCTGTTTGTCCATTCGTTTGACCTCGCTGGAAGAAGTATGACTTTAATAATCATAAGAATAATACAAATTATCAAATTTCTTGACGCAGCACTGTTAAGGCTTACTTTGAAAATATCAGCGGATTTAAACGTTCATAAAACGATGCATGTATTATTACAAAATATTTATGTAAAGCTATTTTATCATGATATAAATGTGATATTAAATGAAACAGTATGGTAAATGCTACTTTGTATGACACTTAGTGTGGTCCCCTGAATTAATAGTCACGTGACGTGTGTTGATAATTCTCCCAAATGGAGGTCATAAACAGATTTCAATATTACATTGGCATACCCTTATTTGAGTTAAAAATTTAAATGATAATTAAATTCTACTTTTCTGGTAAATTCTGAAAAGTGCTGCTGCTTTGTATAGAGTTTATCTTATATTGGAATAAATAACCTTCGCTTAATATTTTACATATTTATTAATTCATTCTATAGATTTCATCGAAGCAGCAGCACTTTTTAATAAATTAAACATTCCCTTAATTTATATCCAAAAGATCGTAATGATCTGTTTAGTGTATGCCCTTGTAAAAAGCTGATTTAGATAGGCTTCCCGATGTCAAACACATCGAACTTGTACATTGAACACTCAAGAAAAGAAATAATACACGCTCTAAAAAATAATCACATGTCGAATCAAAACAAGCATAATAGATATGATTTAATGGTATAATAATTGTTTTAAGATTATGCTCTGTTCATTTATAAAATGCATTTTTCCATGTTAAAAAAGTGTTTGATCCGCCTCTCTCTACACAAGTCAGCGTCAAAATTTACAGTATGACGTCACATCGACAAGTGCACAGCGATCAGTCAGTTGTTTATATTTATCGTTGTTGAACTTATTTGACTACAAAGTTGCACGTATAGGTAATTTTTAATGTAGTGTAATGTTTTCGTACCCATAACAGTCGGAAATCATTTATTAGCATTTTTGACGACTTGTTGTTTTGTATGATGCAATAGTTAACATTTCCCGTACTTTCTGGTCGGTGCGACCACAAAGTAAACCTTAACAGTGCTGCGGACGTTTAACCGATGGGTACAGAGCAAAGCTTTGAACAAGCAGGATATTTCATGCAATGATAAGTCTGAATGTATAAAATTTAAATAAGCAATGTATTATTTAGACCCTGCAATCCGTGATTTTGAAATATGATAGAAATTTAATAACTTTTGTAACATTGAAATGTAAAAGCTTATTATTTTTAATGCACATTATTTTTATGATTATCAAATTGAAAATCACGAATGACATTTGTTTGCACATGTGCATCTTGACGAAATAAACATATATAAGTAAAATTTAAATTTTCTATTAAGTACGATTTTTTAAATCATTATCTTATCGGCATATTGTCCTTCGTAATGGGTCTCAAACTGTAATTTAATTGCACGTCTGTTATATACAGAGTTTATTTCTAACAAAAACTAAGTTATCTCCATTGGAACAAACGCGATTTATTAAGAAAAATTTTGTGTAACTGAGATTTTCCTCCTCATATTTGTTAATAATACTTTAGATCAATAAGCTAAGTGCAGTATCCATAACAGAAGATCAATACTAGCAGATATTCAAATATTCTGACTGTTTAAGAACTCTTTAATAATGGAACAAATCAAAATTAATGTATTAAAATAAGTATACTCATTTCTTCACTTTAATTGTCTTAAAAATTGAGCTGATGAGAAATCTTTAAAACTGGACAAAACTGTTTGAATAGGAGTGTGCAATTAAGAAAAAAATACGTCTGATCACCAAGTATGTCGATTTACGAAACTTAAAATATCTTTTAAAGGTTTGTCATAACTTCACTATGTACATTGTCTAACTATATATGAATCATTAGTGTAGTTTCATTAGTATCTGTAGATACGATCGTTTTCACCCTTATAATAAAACATGGTTTTAGCTAACAAGTCATGTAACACTATCGCGTAAATAATCATTCTTGTGAATACCAGACTCTAAGTTGATCGATGTTTGTTTTATTTACAAGACAAATCTCACAAATATAAAATTCAATCGGACTTTTATACAACAATTACTATTATACATGTATCAAGAAAATATTGTAATTTAAATCTTTAATAATGAAGAACAAGAATGGTTGTCAACAAATTAAGGAGAACATTTTAAAAAACCGCTCAAATCTTCCATTTGTCTCATTTTAAAAAAAATTGACTTGAGAAAACTCTACGACCGGACAAAAATGTTTGAAGAGGGTGATATCTTTAAGAAAAATTAACTTTCAGCCGTGAGGTATACCGCTCCATTTTACTCGGAAAATAAGCGACTTTTTCTATCTTTGTCACTCCACTACTCTTTTCAGTAACAAAAAAATTCCCGCAAATGTGGAATTTTCTAAACGTATGCCAAATAAATGAAAAAATCCCACTATTAAAAATAATCGCATAAAAATGCAATGTTGTGCAAAAGTACTTTACAAAACTGACCTTCGTGCCATAATGCATCAGTCCTCCACTGCTGCAAACGAAAATAAGACGGTTTTGAACTCGCGGAAATCGTGAGAAGTCTTGCATTGATCGTGCTTTTTCTGCCTAAAACCCCCAAAATTTCAGATTTTGTGTTCAGTGAATTGACACCAATTGATCATGCAAAAGAAATTTAAAATTAAACGCAGAAATTGTTGTTTATTTTGGATTTAATATTTTGATCTAGGGAAGACCGTGAAAACTACGGAAGCTTGTACCAGCAATGATTTTAACACGTATCGTTAACTATCGTAGTAAAAAATGATTTAAAAAAAACAAACTATGTGTATTAAGAAAAAAAAACATCAATGCAAAATCAAACAATTATTAGAAGAAATTATTTCTTATAAATTTTTTTGGACAATAACAGCACAGAAGAATACATGTACCTGTACACTACTTGTAAAATGAGGTTAATGTCAGTGAAAACGAGATGAAAGAAAGAAATTTATGAGAGGAAAGTGGGGGGGGGGTAGATATTTATAATATTACCTATCTAATAAATATAATTAATATGTCATAATAATAAGTCACCTATTTGGTTCTCTCAAACTCTGAGAATCTACAGTTTTTAAGCAAAATATATTTCTCTACAGATATTCTGTTTTTATTATATTTTCAAGTGCACTGAAATTCAATTTTGAAACTTCTTTATATCTACTTGCAAATATGTATTGCTTGTTATTAGAATTAAAAGATTATGCACGTTATACAAAGAACAAGAGGCATTAAGACCTAAAATCTGCCCAATGCATAGAAAACATTTCATGGTGATTTTTTAGTAAATTATGATCTGTTAACCCTATTTCAGCCATATTTTTATTGAAAATTACATTTTTGTCATTCTGAGGGCAAAAGAAAAAACTGCAGATAGAAATTATATGACCAAAATCTGAATTTGCAGTAAAAAATAAATTCAAATATAAATCTATGCACACAAAAAAAATCATGATTTTTTGGGATTATTTGTTTTTAACACTTATTGCTCGGTTAAGAAAAGAAGTCCTGTGATATTTTTTTTTAAAAAATCAACCATATATGTTACATGAAAATCAAAAACTTAATTAACAAAATTAACAATGCAGTTTTTGAGGGTGGATTTGGTAGGGTGGGGGTGGATGGGTTGTTAGTTAAACTTGTCCGAGCCATGAACATTAATGAGCCGGTGCTTATCCCCAGTAATCGTGGTGCTAAGTGGATGGGAGTCATAAACTCCCCCTGAATGGAACACCAGTCCACCCCGCATATGCCAGTACCCAAATTCAGCTAGGTGGAGTGAGACAATGTAGATAAAGAATTTGGGGGATTGGATGGGACAATATTTGTAAATAATTTATCATGACATAGTTCATCGTTCATTACCACATATTAATCACAACGATAAACTTCTTTTCTTAACATGACTATAACTTAATTTCAAAGTAAAATGTCTGTTTCTATTAACAAAACCAAAATCACTGATTTCTGTAAAATGTTTACTAGTATAACTTTAACATTAAAAAGTTGGTACTATACCTCAATGAAGGTGAATTCAAACATTCACACAATACATAAGTAATACAGGGTTAACCCTAACCCTAACCCTGTAAACATATCCACCGCTGACTAAAATGTTCATCTTACACAAAAATTCATAACTTTTTGCATATTTTTCTCCTTGCTATAATTGTATAGTGCATGCATTAGTAAATTACACATCAAATAATTTTTTATTCAAAATTTTCTTTCGATAAAGTTTATACAGTTGGGTAAAATATCATAATAGTTCTAATGAAAATATCACATAATTGCTGAAAACACAGTCCTGAGTAGCTCTTTTATAGAGTGTGTGTCTTAAGTAATCAAGGTATCAAAGAACTGAAAAACTGACCCCAACAACTTTCACACCAGTGCGACATTGGCTGTACCACACATGCATTAATTAAGTAATGGCTCCAGAAAAGTGTTCAATCCATATACGATAATGTTTTCCTGAAATGTAGTGATTCTCGATCCATATCTGCAGATCATCAAGATTGTCATAATTTACCATGTCAGATGATATCAATCACTTCAAAATGTGTATGCTTGGCACTGTTTATTCCTTTGCAAGCTTTAGTACAAAAAACAGCAACAGTCAGATTACTGAGATTTCATTCAGCAACATTACTTCATGGGATCCATGATTTCACCCTTGTATGCATGTTTTCAGAATTCCCATAGCTCTCTTGAAGCTCACCATTTCTCCAAGATGCTAAACACTGAATTGAAAAAAAATCAATTTTTGTTGTGTTCATTTTAAATTCTTATACATGTTCCGATTCAATTATGGATGTGTTTCTTAATAGTGTGAAATGGCAATCACTATATACGATACGATATGGTAAACAATATATACATGTACGTTTATTTATATTAATCATTTGTGAGTGTGTTTCGGATTCCACTAAAGGCGGGAAAGCTAGGGCACTAGTAGAGAAGGTAAATACTAAATAGGTAATTGGATATTGATATTGTTACATGTTACATGTATGTAAAGAAAATGCTTACCAATTACAGTATGAAAGAAAGAATTTCAATATACATGTAATAGGATATTACTTGTATAAAAATAATATTGTCATGAGTTTTTAGAACATACATGTATTCTACATATTAACCGTACAAACATTACCCAATTTTTATTAAAGCGATTAATTGAATAGTTTTAATAAAAGAAAGTATAAAATATAGATCTATTTTAAAATATAAAAATATTAGATTTCTTATAAAATAACCAAATAGCAGTTGTGTGCTAGGGTATCACTTACTCAAGAAACAAATTAACATAGCACCGGTATCAGAGGGCAAGGCCTTTCATACTATATTTATAGTCAGTGGTTTAAAGAAAGCATGATTTTTATTTTATTGTTAAATGAATATTCCATGTATTGTGAAGTGTCGACCTATTTAATTGTCGTACTGCTATACTCATTCAGCTAAAGCTGACATTCGATCAACAGTTGATCAAAAGCAATTTAGCCGTGTTCTTACTAATCTTAGTTTTCATTGTAAACGGAAGCGTTTTCATCAACCAATATCTCTTTCCTTCAAATTTTTATTACATTTTCAAATTAAAAATAAGACTATAATGTATTTAGTCTGGTTCCCGCCCCCGCCACTGCGTTTTCACTTCGTTTTGGGGTCAGGTAAAACCCGGCGCCATTTTAAAATGGCGACCTCCAGGACTGGAAAGAGGTAGGGATTTACCACCGAAGAAAAAATCGGGAATATCTTCTTTTAACTATAAAAATCGATTCAACCAACCCATACCGAGTGTGGATGAGAATCATTTGTATCGAAAAATGTAGTTTTTTAAGTATGTCAGAGTCCTTTATTTATTTATCTCAGTTTTTTTGCAATGTTTACATACCCCCCGAATTGATTATCGGTCTCTAACTATTTAACCAAGGGTGGCTTAACTTTCCAGATGAGTTGACAAGTTTACCTAAGCTATGGACTACTAGAAATCACCGATTAATCGGCAGGGCCACGCTTATTTGACTGGAAAAGCATATGCTATAGCTCGAATTTCCTCTATGTAAATCATTTAACATTATTTAATAAAATTTCGCTTGGTATGAATAAAAAAAAATGTTTTTGCATAGTTTGATAAGAGCATACATGATAATATAAATTATTTATCAATGTGTAAGCCTATGGGTTGGTTCAACTCCTTGTTCCGTCCCGAAATAATAACCCCAGTTTGGTGTTGAACAATAATTTATTAAAACGTGATCGTATAGATTTTACAAAGCAACTTTCAAAGTCTTACAAGTTCAAATCTCAACCTCTCTGACTGACTAGCAATTTCCAACATCTCCCGAACGCCCAACCACGTTCTCACTCTCCCTACATAAACTTACATATGATCTTTCACACAAAGAGAAAAATAATTCAGATTAGTTCTGTCCAAGTGGTATAATCATAAATAATTATGTTATCATTACAAGCAATAAACACTTCACATTGAACATGATTTCTAGATATTTTACCTATAGTGACATTAGTTCCGTAGCTATTATCCTCTGAATCATGTGTATAGCCAACGTTCTGCTTGACCAAAGATAATGAAGTATTCACCATAATTTAATGTTAATTATATGGCTGTCGAAGCGCTGAACACATATACTTCAATTTCCATATCCCAAACCTTAATCCTTAACTGGTGACAGCAAATAATATATGATTAGATTTGGTATAACAAATTTTTGTTCGTCACTTTTTTTCTACTACATGTAATTAAAAATACGGCCAAGACGGCTGTCTGGTTACATACGTTCCCCCAAAAAAGAAATATCCCAGAGGGAGATTTCTTCCGCTAGGTGCCCGGTATAAGAAATTACCCTTTAAACTCTCCTTGGTCAGATGAACCTTCTAGTTACACACCAGTCTGAACATCTTTATTAAGAAATAGAATTAAGTGATCATTTCCTTTACCGGCTTGGGACACCACAACAGTTAATGAACAAAATGTACACGAATACACGACTACACAGAATCGTTTGATTGTTGCAAACAACAAGTCAATACTGATCAATATAACCTCCACCAACAATAATAATCAATATGAATTAATTAATATCCAAGACAATCACCACAAATAATAATCACTAATCAAATCAAAATACAACCATGATTAATGAATGTCGACCAAAATTGTCCATTGGTCAATGTTAAAAGTTCATTATAATTCAAATATAATATCCAGGATTAAATGTCAGTGTTCACATAAACATGTTTAAGACTATTTTAAAACACATAAGCACACATAATAAATTTACACAGTCATGCATATATAGAGTTCACAATAAAGTTTTTCGGCGTCCACAGAATAACATCAAGTTCAAATAAGGCGAATCGGTGATCGTATAACGCTTATACGGGATTGATCGGGATTATGTCTACGTAATTCAGAATCCATGAATTCCAATCGAATTTCACAGTCCTCCAGAATTAATTACAAATTATAAAATTTCACATTCTTCACAATTTTTCAAAGATTCATCAAATACACAATATTTAATCAATTTGTACATCGACACTTACGGCGCGGATGGCGAGGCAACATCTCGCGGAACACCTGCTGCATTCCTCTATTTGTTAGACATCAACGACTTTTCTTCTAGGTATTTACGAGCCAATTCCGGGTCTGGTCCGTAACATTCAGGCCATGGCACATCATAGTTCCTCTCCTCTTCAGTCATCTGGCGCGCTTATTCTGCAGTTATCGATCCAGTGCTGCGAACATTGGTACGAGCTACTCGTTTTCCAATTCGTCGGGGTTTCTCAGGGGCCAGGGTGTTCTTCGCTATGGATTTCATTTCAACAGTCTCTTTATAGTTTCGCTTCCCAAAATTCACACGATGCGAAAAGCCTCTGCTAGAACTTTTCTCATCTCTGTCACTACCCCTTTTTCGACAACCTGACCAGCAACTACAGCAAATATCTCCTAACTTTTTGATAGTTTTGCGTTTCATAATGGAAATTCCAAAAAAAATTATCATTGCCAAAATCAAGAATACATAGAATCAAACACTTCCCACCCAAGGTGATTATTCCATAGGTTGTACATTACTATCTACTGGCAATTCCACCATTAGTGTATTCATAGGGAAAACCTTTATATCTTTTAATTTATCAGGAACCTTAATGTGTCCTATATCTGAATATTTTAGGTTGATGGGATCCCATAGTGTATATGTATCTATGTCGTTAATAAAATTCTGAAAGGAGTCAGACATATTAAATTGACTTTCTCGATTGTAATAAGGAGATATTAGCAATTAACCATGAAAACCTGAACAACCTTGTCTCATAATCAAGATGTCGATCGTTATATTTTATTTTGTTTACAAGTAATCTTAAATTTCGTACAAAACTCGGTCTTATGTTGTTGGGGTTTTTTTTGTTGTTTTTTTTTTTTTTTTTTTTTTTTTTTTAGCCATCGGTTCATAAATTTCGAGTATGTTAAATCTTTCAACTCAGCATTTACAAATGTTCAAGGCGCAACGTCCGCATATTCTAGTCGGCGGTATTTTATTATCCGTTCAAATGCGTGTAATATATACAATGCAAAGCAGATTCATTTTTAAATGCGATTACGAGTTATTCTTGCTATTTGGGTTCTAATATTCATAATTCTCCCCATTAAGGTTAGAACCACTTCAGAGGGTCCTCCTTCAGCCACATCATGGTTGTAAATATCTAAAGTTAATGTCATTGTCACTCTCCCATGTCTCACTTTAACATGAACCTCTCTAGGGGGCACCATCGATAATTCCAGTAACTCGGTTTCCAATCTATCAGGATTACTTGACATCTACAATTAAATAACTTATTCAACCCATTATTTTGACTAATTACTTCATTCCTGTGGATTTTTAAGAGAGCTAGCCTAATACTACTGCGTATAATATTATATACAAAGCTTAAGCACATTCAATATTTTTTTATATATATAACACATTATATCATTGCTTTAATCACGTCAGCCATGATAGAAAAACAATTCTCTACGTGCTGTTGTTTACTAACAGCTATATTCTTATGAGGTTTGGGGATTGGTTTACGCGGTTTAGGGTTAAGGGTGAAGCCTACACCTACTTTATCATTTATTTCACAGATTTCCATATCTTCGCATGCGCGGATCTA
>WFKH01010931.1:71717962-71731269 GCA_016163765.1 Magallana hongkongensis
ATTTCTTCCGGTAAATCAATGAAGGGCTTGATCAGTTCGTCATGTTGCTTAACTTCACACTTGGCTAACTTTTTAGGCGAGAAAGCATTTGAATTTAATACGTTCACCTCAAAGAAATTGTCTTTAACATCCGGTTCATCACATTCTGATTGTTCTTCATCTTCACCCTCAGAGATAGCGGATGGTAACCTTGATAAGAGATCTGCACAGCAGTTGAATCTTCCTTCAATGTACTCTACCTTACAGTTGTATCCAGCGATACTCAATGCCCATAACTGAATCTTTTTATTCTGCATTGGAGATTCTAAGATGTATTTCAGCGGTTTGTGATCCGTCCTTATAGTAAACAGAGCACTGTGAAGGTAATGGTCTAGCTTTTGAAGAGCGTAGTGAATTGCAAATGCTTCTTTTTCTATAGTTGACCATTTCGCTTGGGTTTTACTCAGCTTGTGGGATAGATAGTATATTGGCTTATCTTCTCCTTCATCAGTCTTTTGCGTTAGGCAAGCACCAATACAATTGCCGCTGGCATCGGTGTACAAGATGTATGGCTTATTAGTATCTGGATATGCTAACAGAGGTACTACAGTCAAACTCTCCTTAAGGAAATCAAATGCTTCTTGACAACAAGGTGTCCACTTAAATCTGGCATACTTTCTGGTTAAGTCAATCAGTGGTTCTGCAATCTTGGACAAATTTGGTATGAATCTTCTATAATAACTACACATACCTATAAAACCACGGACTTCTCGGACTGTCGTAGGTGCGGGTAACTTTCTAATAGCCTCCAATTTCTTTGGATCTGGTTTTACTCCATGTTCGTTGATGATAAAGCCAAGATATTCAGTCTGGTCCTTGAAGAAACTACACTTCTTTAACTTAAGTTTTAGTCCATGTGTCCTTAGGCGATTAAAAACATCTTGGATATGATGTAGGTGATCTTCCGGTGTTTCTAAAAATATGAGGATGTCGTCCAGGTATGCGATAGCAAACTCCTCCTGTCCTTGAAGAACGATGTTCATTAGTTCCTGGAAGACAGCTGGTGCATTACTCAATCCAAATGGCATCCTATTAAACTGAAACAATCCCTTATGGCATGCAAAGGCTGTTTTTTCTTTACTTGAGTCTTCTAATTTTACCTGCCAATATCCACTCTTTAAGTCTAGTGCAGTGAAGTACTTAGCTTTACCGAGCAAACAAAGTATGTCATCAATTAGCGGTAATGGGAATGATACTGGTCTTACTATCTTGTTTAAACTTCTAAAGTCTACGCACATCCGGTCTGATCCGTCCTTTTTCTTTACTACTACCAAAGGAAAAGACCAAGGCGACTGTGATCTCTCAATAATCTTTGCGCTCATCATTTCTGCTATTGCCTTGTCGATTATCTGTCTTTTATTTAGGGGTACTCGGTATGGTCTATTCTTTATTGGGTGATGATCTCCAGTCTCTATCTTCATTTTGACTGTATCAGTTACTCCAAGATCACTGTCTTTCCTAGCAAATAAGTCATTGTTCTTTCTCACAAGTGTTTGAATAGAATGTTCGAACCTTTCAGGTACATCAATCTTTTCTTCAGTATCTGGTTTGGCTAGTATCTCCGAGATTTCTTTGGGTTTCAATGCGGTGACACGTCCTACGATGTATCCTATGGGAATTTTATAACTTTTATTGGTTTGATTAACGAAGATCATTGGAATTTTCCTGTCTCTCCGGACTACACAAACTTAGTCTTTTAAATATAGTCATGGGTCCTCCATAATACAATTATTGTCTATACTGTTTACTTCTACCAAGTCTTTTTCTTCTACAGGAAAATTACTGTTAACTTTTCCATAAAATACTGTCACCGTATTTGGTTTTATCATAAGTTTCTTGGGTGTTCTTACAATTGTTGAGATGTGTAGATCTTCTTTTAATTCAGCATAAGCTTTGCCATCAATGCGCATGAGTCCAAGATCAAAGTATAAACGAACATTGTTTTCCTTGAGCCAATCACGACCGAGAATCAGGTTTCTGTTGAGTCCCTTTGTCACATAAAGTTTGTGGTCTAAAGTTAACCCTGCAACCTTAAATGAAATATTTACATATCCTATCGCGATTAAAGAATTACCATTTGCTGCTTGAAGAGAGGGAATGTCGTTTTTACACAATTTGGGGCGGGGAAACAAATTATCATACATTCTCTTACTAATTAAAGATACTGCCGCGCCAGTATCTACCAAAGCTCTAAATTTATTGTTACCTATCTTTAATAAACAACTACTGGGGTTGTTAGTAAAATTAATTTCAAATGTAGGCCTTTTATTAACGTTCTTTCTTCGGGCTTCAACGAAGGAAGAACATTTTAGTTTTCCTGATGTTGTTTATCAAAAATGACGCGAGGGCTTCAGTCTTTGGTCGATCTCCTATTAATTTGGTCATCAAAGTCATGTGATCATGATCGTTTTTGACGGTTGGCCGGCCTACCTCGGTTTTGTTGCGTTCTCTGATACATGCGCGGACTCCAGCAATCTGCGCGTACATGCCCTAACCTACCACAATTCCAGCATTCGATCGATGGGCGGGGACTTTGCTCTACATTATGTACAGTTTGGTTTTTATTGGGTTGTTTACTCAATTGGGGGCGGGGCCTAACTTGGCGTTTATTTTGCGGACATAATCTGGCTCTATGGCCTGTTTTCTTACACTTAAAACATCTGTTATTTCTCGCATGATCAATCTCCATAGGTTCTTCATGCCTAATTTCCATCGGGGACAAATTTACCAATTGGTCTCTTAAGAGAGGCGTGGTAGTGTCAAAATTTGAAGAAGTCTGTCTGTTGTCTTCATTCTGTACATTGTTTGTCACATTCGATCCTCTTATAGCCAGTCTTTGTCTCAAGTTCTGTTCGCGCATAGCTACCTGTATTGCTGATTCTAAGTCTCTGGGATTTTCACGAAGGATTTTCATTCTAAGATAGTCAAATGTCAACCCATCACAAAAGATGTCAACTAATTGCTGTTGTATCAAAGGGGTTTTTAATCTATCTTTACTGTATGCGTCTTCCGCGATTTGTAATAGTCTTTCCGCGAACAATTGAACACTCTCGTTTGAATTTTGTCGCGTCCTGCGCATTACTGCTAACGCGTGTTGGGGGTCGGTAATTTCCGCGAATCGATTTTTAAGTGATTCTTTAAGATCGTTTCACGACGGAATTTCTTCTGACGCGTCTGTCTCGTCTAAGTATCTTTTGATATAATCTCCAACCGAACCTTTACTTGTGATATACGCGAGCATGGGGATTTCCTGAGTCTGTTTCCCGGACATAAGACCGTAATTTTCGACTTCCTTAACCCATTGTTTAAATTTTTTAGGATCTCCTTCGAAAGGAGTTATCACAGAAGATAAGGGCACTGATAAAGCGGCTGTCATAGCTTTAACCTGACCAAAGAAAAAATCTTTTTCATCATCTTGATTTAGGACACGGCGTCGAGGTTCATTAGTTCCATGCGACCTAGCATCATGATATGTTTCAAATGTTGTTTCGCCAAAACTTCGTTTAATTTGTTCTTGCTCTGGGGTTTTTTGATGTTTGTCTTGTTCTTGATTATCTTTATCATGACCCATCCCTGAAAATTGTTCCTCTAATTGTTCCATTTGTCTTTGAAATTCTTTTTTATCAAAACCGTTTTCTGTTGCCATTTAAGTTGCTAGTCTGAGTTGCTTACTTCGAGATAGTTAACTGAGACATTGAGAAAAAGTTCTTACCTTAACAGTAGTTCAAATTGTCTTTTCCTTATTTTCAGTACTTCGTAATGTCCTGGTCACGGGCACCAAATAGACAGGTGTAAGCCTATGGGTTGGTTCAACTCCTTGTTCCGTCCCGAAATGATAACCCCAGTTTGGTGTTGAACAATAATTTATTAAAACGTGATCGTATAGATTTTACAAAGCAACTTTCAAAGTATTACAAGTTCAAATCTTAACCTCTCTGACTGACTAGCAGTTCCAACATCTCCCGAACGCCCAACCACGTTCTCACTCTCCCTACATAAACTTATATATGATCTTTCACACAAAGAGAAAAATAATTCAGATTAGTTCTGTCCAAGTGGTATAATCATAAATAATTATGTTATCATTACAAGCAATCAACACTTCACATTGAACATGATTTCTAGATATTTAACCTATAGTGACATTAGTTCCGTAGCTATTATCCTCTGAATCATGTGTATAGCCAACGTTCTGCTTGACCAAAGATAATGAAGTATTCACCATAATTTAATGTTAATTATATGGCTGTCGAAGAGCTGAACACATTTACTTCAATTTCCATATCCCAACCCTAAATCCTTAACTGGTGACAGCAAATAATATATGATTAGATTTGGTATAACACAGTTTTGTTCGTCACTTTTTTTCTACTACATGTAATTAAAAATACGGCCAAGACGGCTATCTGGTTACAAATGATTATTGATACAGAGAACATTCACAATGAAATTCTTTCTGACCAGCTATCCTTGTTTTATTGATTTGATTTGAACGTATTTTATTGTATATATATCACATACATATAAAATGGTTAGGACACAAGCTCTAACAACTTACAAGGTCTTCACCATTAAAATTGAAAAATTGTTCAAAACTTGTTTTATTGAATACTACATACATCAGTCTTGAATAAAAATGTAACTTTATAAGACTGAGAATTTCATCAAGAGGTGGTGATAACCCTGTGCAAGAGATGTATAATTTTGTATTAAAGCCACTATTACTTCAGCTATATTCATTATCAAAGAATTTCCTTTGTCTAATGTAAGCTACAGTGGTGTAGGTATGGAGTAAAGCTGGCACAAAGACTCCTTGGTACATCTTATATGATCAACCACCTTGAGTAGCACATACCTATTGCCAATGGTAGTTCAGTACCATCCCCAGCAGCCTTCAAAGGTAAGTAAAATGATGTCCCAATTTTTCATCAGATCTAGAAACGTTAGTCTGAATTCAGAGAAGTGAGTTTTCTCTGCTTTCAAAAGGGAGCCCTTGGCTGTTGAATTGGGAAAAGTTATTTAATTTTTGGTCAGTTGGGAAAAACTAATGTCATTATCTATATTGATAAGCTATACATAGAAAAAAAAATTAATATAAGATATACATGCATTATGAAACTCATCAATCAATTTAAAAAAAACCTGGATAGCTTAATGGAAAAGAACTTGTTTGACACAAGGGATTTAAGTTCAAATCCTAATCTGGGTAAAATTTGAAGTTGATGAGTATTTGAGATGGAATATCAAGCAGTATAATTATGTACATTCGCAAGTCAAGCCAAATTCAAAACTGTTCGTTTGCCTTATATCCCTACCAACTGAGGCATATGTACCTGACTCAAGATACATGTATTGATTTTTTTTTTAAATATTGAAATCCAGCTGTTTACAATACCTCTTTGCTATTCAATTTTGTGCTACTTTGAAAAGAAATATTGTTTCACTACTAAGTAACTTTAAAAACTGGGGAGAGGGCATACTAATTAATGACACAGGACACTTGATGAACACATTATAAATTTATTATTCAGAAACACCTTTGAGCATGTAAGTTCAGCAGAAAAATTTTAAACAACATTACAAATGTGCCAAGTCAGTGTTTGCTATGAGTGATTTTGTATTATCCATGTAAAGCTGTATATTATTTGCTGGACACTGTATGAATTGACAATGAGATTCACAGATCTATACTGTTAAGTTTAACATGGTGGAACTATATTCCTTTAGTCTTTGTTTTTCCTTGAGGGGGCTCGATGATCAACAAATTAATTATCAGATAGATCTACCAAAAACTTTCAGATATGATTTGTTTATCTATAAACTTTTATTTAGTAGGGTAAAACTCCATAAATTTTACATTGTGGGTGTGTGCCCCTACAATACTATAAATCTACACTGCAAGTGACTCAACAGAAGAATAGAATGGTAAATGGATAATCTCAGTCTGTATAAATTCTCAACTAAAATGCAGCAAAAATGGACAACACCTCCATACCACTGAAATGCAGCCTCATTTGTCATACATTTCTAGAGACATGGAAATATTGCTCTAATATCAAGGATCTGCTAAAAGAAAAGATATATAATTACACTTATAATCCAGAAGTAAATAAATGAAATCGAAGGAACTGGCACCTTAGTTGAGGATCAGCCTAAGGCCTATCGGCAGATGTAATACCACCAGATATCTTATATAGTGGGTTTATTTCAATCAAAGAAAACAAATAAAAGGCAATACACAATATAAATAAAAGAAGAATCCTTGGATTCCATCCACCAGTAGTTTTGTAAATACCAGTACATTTGATGCTTTAACACTCAAGTTTGTAAAATAAGCCCAATTAATAATCTTGTTTAACATACCTTTTTGTGGACATGCTCTACCATTAAAAAACACAGTTCTTTGTAGCCTTGACAACTCCTTGAACCTGACTGACAAAAGACTACTAAATATAGATCACAGCCTAGGTACTAAATCACCCAGGCTCTGAGCAAATCCATTGGCTGTTATCTTTGTGGTAGGAACTGCAATAGCTAAGAGACATTTCCGCAGGAATGGTTGTTTCTCAACCAGCTCTTAAAACAAACCCTTGAAATAAAATTCTCTAAGACAATTATAGTGTTTTGGATATAGATAAGAAAATTTATTTCTAGACTAATACATTTCGATGTAGCAGAATTTTCCATGTCATAAAAAGTTATTTTCTACAGCTAATTTATTACTTTCTCAGAGTTCTGTAATTAACCTTTTAATTTCTTTTTATTTGTTTTAGAAATGAAGTGTGCTATAAGGGTTACAAATCCACAGTATAGTCTATCTAGTCTATATATTAAGATGTTCACAATAAGACTTGATGGCAGAGATGCATACAATTGTTTCTTAAAAAGTTAACAACTTCAATTAAGAAAATATACAGTTCTTACAAATAAATAAGAACATGCTCAAATATATTTGAATTCATTCTATATATCTATTCAAATGAACACAACAAAACAGGTGTGTTTTAGTAGGAACAACTAATCAAAACCTTAAACAGAGGAAATTCGAGCTATAGCATATGCTTTTTCAGTCAAATAAGCGTGGCCCTGCCGATTTATCGGTGATTTCTAGTAGTCCATACCTTAGGTAAACTTGTCAACTCATTTGGAAAGTTAAGCCACCCTTGGTTAAATAGTTAAAGACCGATAATCAATTCGGGGGGTATGAAACATTGCAAAAAAACTGAGATAAATAAATAAAAGGACTCTGACATACTCAAGAAACTACATTTTTCGATACAACTGATTCTCATCCACACTCGGTATGGGTTGGTTGAATCGATTTTCATAGTTAAAAGAAGATATTCCCGATTTTTTCTTCGGTGGTAAATCCCTACCTCTTTCCAGTCCTGGAGGTCGCCATTTTAAAATGGCGCCGGCTTTTACCTGACCCCAAAACGAAGTGAAAACGCAGTGGCGGGGGCGGGAACCAGACTATAATGTATTCCACATAGTATTTAAATTGTAGGCATTGAAGTTTTGGCTCTTTCGTAGTTTGAAATGGAAGTTCAAATATTTTGTTCCAGTCTTTGTTGTTAGAAATAAAGCCTCTTTCTAGCTATTTATAAAAAAATGTAGTTGGCTCTCTTTTCTTCTTAATAAGTTCATTATACAATCTTTGCAATCTTTTTTTTTTATTAATAAAGAAGATATTTATATGACTGGGTATACTCGGACCAGACTTATTTTTGATTCATTAATGTTGTCTTTATTTAATCCTTCACATATTGCTCTCTTTAGACTTGCATATTCAATGAAATTAGTTTTTACATTCTAATTTTCTAGTGTGTCTAGACCAAGGAAGACACTCTCATTATCAAAAAATCTTGTATATTTATAAAATCAGCATCAAAATAGTGTTTTCGAAAAAAAAGAACTGTTATTAACTTTTATTTTTGGGTTGAGCCAAATGTTGTCAAATGGAACATTCGTAATTTCTTGTCAAGTTGTGTTTACAACTAAAATCCAGCTGTTTAAAACTTCTTCCCAAAAAATATTTGTTTGTATTTTTACATATATTAAAAGTAAAGTCCATACCTTTAACCCATAGTTTTTTAAATTTTTGTTTGTAATTCTGCCTTTAAAAGATTTATTCATTTTGTGTCTGAAAAAATCATTCAGAATAATCACATTTTTATAACATTTTTATCCATAGAGGCTACTGCAAGAAATCTGCTGAATAGATTTAGTTTGTAACTGAATTTCACTGAAAAGCAACTGTAAATGTCAGCGTTTGAAGCATACAAATAGTAAGTGGGTCCTTGTTGTTAATGAAATGTAAAAATATTTTTGCACTTACTTTTCAGTATAAGAAAAAACAAGATGTGAATGGAAAACGTGTCAAAATCCCTCGTTTGAGGAAATTTTTTTATTACTGAAAAGAGAAATAGTTCCCGTTTAGCGAAAACATTCCTATATAGAGTAACCTGTTAAAGATCGTATATCCTTTAAGCTCCTGTAAGTCAACTTTCAGCCACCTTTAAAAACTTGCTTAACGATGGGTTTTCGCCGTGTGATGTCTTTGGACAGAAAAGAGGCAATTGATCTAATTATTTTCACAAATGATTTAAATTTGTCCGATGTTTGTTTAATTGGTATAAGCAAAGGCTACTGTGAAAGAAATTCTGTTAATTGATTCTGTTTGTCTGCAAAAATTGTACAAATGACATATCCTCCGGATTTGACTAAGTCTCTTCACTTTGATAGGTATATTAGTATTTCTGTCGTCAAGATTAGATTGATCATTTGCACATTTACGGAATGTGCACTAGAAATAGTTCCTCTCCTACCAATAAAATTCAAAAGTCCTAATCTAGACCAAAGAAAATTATGTTTTAGAATACAAGATAGTATTGTACATGTTCACGAATTAAAGAATCATCTAATGAAAACAAATAAAGAGGAACAGGTTTGAAGTCTTTACCAGATTTTAAAAAGAGCCCCTTAACTTTGTCCGTTGTGGGTGTATTCAATCCCGTTTTATCAAGATTTTCGTTAAAATATTCAATATCATCTGAAAAAATATACATCTTTTGAATATCCAGTTTGTAATTTTTCTTAAAGTGTCGGACTTGTTAGCTAGTATAGATGTAGAGCGATATTAACGTCCGATAACTGCTTTCGGAAAATGGATCACCAGATTCGAGACATCGCAAAATCGTGTTACCACCAACTGCGGAACATTGGTCGCATTTGACCCCTAATATCAGTGTTAGCGCTTGTAAAACCCTTGTATGCTCACTTGTGACCTCTCGTTTGGACTACGGCAATGCCTAACTACACGGTGTATGTACCAGTTCCCTGTCGAGACTTCATAGGATTTAAAACACAGCTGCTAGGATTATAACGCGTACTAGGAAATATGACCACATAACACCAATGCTAGACAAGTTACACTGGCTCCCAATCGAGCATTGAAGCATTGAATTCAATACAAGCTGATCCTACATACTTTCAAAGCCTTACACAGAACATCGCCATTGTATATACAAGAACTGGTCCAGATCTACAAGCCAAATAGGTCCCTGCGCTCAGAGAGCTCTATGTTCCTTGTTCAGTCGTGTGCACTAAATAGGTCGTATGGTGACAGGCGGTTTGACGTGACCAGTGCTACATTGTGGAACAATCTTCCCCAAAATCTTATATTAGAGAGAAATTTTATTCGTTTCAAAAAATTATTGAAAACTAATCTTTTTACCAACGCTTATCTAGACTATTCTTAGGTATTTACGCATTTTAAACGTTAATTTAGTACAGAGACAGCACAGCATTGATTTTTACATGTAAACATAATTAGTGTTATATATGTATGTAGTTTTTAATTTAGTGTATTTATGTATATTCTTTATGTTCTTAGCTCTTATGCCTATAACTTTTATATGTACAGCGCTGTAGAGTAATTTAATATAAATTATATGGCGCTTTATAAATTTTGCATAATAATAATAATAACAACTAAATACGATCTCGTTACGAGTAACGAGTAGGTTTTCCGTTCAATTTTTTGAAACGATACGATATATATCGATAACATTTTAGACCCCCCCCCTCTTCTCAGATAAAGTAAAGGATTGCCAAAATCTTTAACAATGCTCAAAATTGTTTTTTAAAAACTACACATTAAAGATAAAAGCTTTCGGTCCCCTAAAAATCCTTTATTATGTAATAAATGGGTGTGGCAATGATATTTTCAAACAAATATTGTTACTATCAACAACTATCCTTCTATAATGCAATACAAAATCTTTATCTTTTTTAGTTATTTGTAATAGACTTCACGAGTCTCTTTGCCCCTAATTAATGGGACCTGCCCCTTTTTCTGGATTTCATTTGACAGGTCTCAAGAATACTAACTTTTTTTGTTCTCACACCTTTCTTAAACTGTTGTTCATTTCTGAGATACAAATGATTGAATATTTTAGGTGCCTGCCCTGTAATTCCTTAATCGGGACAGATATTGGTGTTTTGATAAGTGGAATCGATTAGAAACATCAATGCAGACATTTTTTTCTTCTACAACGCTTAAAATATGTCTCCTTTTCTAGATATATTTCGTCAAAGTTTAAGGACTTTACCCATAAAAATCCCAAATTACGTAATAAATGGGCGTGGCAATGATATTTTCAATCAGATATTGTTACGATCAACAACTTTGCTTCTATAATGCATTACAGAATCTTTATCGTTTTTTAAGTTATTTGTAATAGACTTTACGAGTCTCTTGGTCCCTATTTAAAGGGAACAGCCCCTTTTTCTTGATTTTATATGAAAGGTCTCAATAATACTTACATTTTTCGTTCTTACATCTATCTAAAAATGATGTTCATTTTTAGATACAAATGATTGAATATTTTAGGGGCCAACCCTGTAGATTCTTAATGGGGACAGATATTGGTGTTTTGATAAGTGGAATCGATTAGAAATATCAATGCAGATATTTTCTCTTCTACAATGCTTAACAAAATACGTCTCCTTTTCTAGATATATTTCGTCAAAGTTTAAGGACTTTGGCCCCTAAAAATTCCTTATTACGTAATAAATGGTTTTAAAAAGGAGATTTTCAAACAGATATTGTTACGATCAACACCTTCGCTTCTGTAATTTATTAAAAAATCGTTATCGTTTTTTAAGTTATTTGTAATAGACTTACGAGTCTCTTGGCCCCTAATTAAAGTGGCCAGCCCCTTTTGATTGATTTCGTTGGAAAAAAAACTTTTGATACTCTACCAATTTTGTTATATATGTCTTTAAAAAATATCAACTGATAAAAAGATACAGATTTAAACATATGAACATTTTGAATCAAAATTTTTACTCAATTTTCGTGCCTAGGCAAGCTCCAAGAAATGGCACCACTGACGTAAAAAACTAAATAGTGCACGTCTTCAAACTATAGTCTACCTATCCTGAAAATTTTATTGTCATATCTCTTATAGTTTCTGAGATCAGCTCTGCACAAAATTGGGCGTAAATATTTACAGAATCGGCCGTATATCGGGACCGGAAGTGTCGACGGAAAAAATTCAAAAATGTATAAAGATAACATTGAGTCAAATCATCTGTGAAAAAATGGTTAAAATCGGTCAAATAATTTTTGAGAAATCGCGTGCACAAAATTTGGGAAAAAAAATAAGAAGAAACAGTATGAAAACAATCAGGTATTCCGTTGGAAACGGAACACCTTAATAAAGTGTTGGGCTTGTTAGGAGGTATAGATGTAGAGCGATATTAACGTCCGATAACTGCTTTCTAAAATTATCGTATTATGTAAATTGGACCTTTTGTGTTTAATTTCTGGTTTCAAGCAGTGATCGGAAATATGGAATGGTTAAAGGGCCATATGGAAATCAAAATGCTTAGTTACAAATGTTTTGGGTTTTTTTTTTAATATAGTTAACACTGGGATAAAACTTCTTGTTCTCTGTAGTAGGATTTGGAAATAGGATTGCTTTCCTTTGGACTGAAATGTCATATTATTATTGGTTAAAACATGCATGTGACTGCCAGATATTTCTCTATGTCCGTTCGGCGAGATTTAATAGTCGGCAATATGGCCGACGCTTCGCCTAATCATCTCGATATTTCATATCATTTGATACGAAAACTGCGTTCGTAAAGTTTTGGAGTAGTTGACTTTTGAAATGATCTTTTTTTTCAAAATTGGAGTAGTTACCCTTTGAATTGACGTCACTTTGTTGTGTCTGCCGCATTCGTGCATACACGATATAGAATGGCATCATCCAGATTTGTGCTAACCAATGCAGAGAAAAAAGAGGAAAAGCGATTAAAATTGAAGTGACGAAACTTTAAAGGTAAACAAAGGCTTGGCTAAAGTTTTTAAAAAATATTTGAAAGTGAAAGAAAAAAAATGAGGATTTTTTAAAACTTTGACGATGTTAAACTAGACGAGATGCTAGGCCATTTCTACATGCATTTAGGTAGAGAAGATGGATGACATTACAAAGTAAAATCCCTGGAGAAAATTCGTCATAGCAACAACATGTATGAAAAGTCACCCCCTTGAACAGAAAAGTAGATATAGTGAAGGATTCCTCTTTTACCGAAAGCAATACTTGTTCTAAGGCTCTGTTAGCCGAAGCCAAAAGAATGGGGAAAGGAGACGTGGTTCATTATCCTATTATCTCAGACACTGACTTGAAAGCATTATATATAAGTATGCATCTGTTTATAAATACACCACAGGGTCTCTTCAATAAAGTGCAGTTTGACTTCCGAATGTTTTTCTGCAGGCGGGGAATAAAAACAAGCACACCATGACCAAAAATATATTCCAATTTGAAACAGACCAGAACACTGGTCTAAAAGTCGGGAAGAAAGTCGTTGATGAATTGACTAAAAACCATCGTTTGGGCAAAGAAACGTCTTCGTGGATTATGCCAGAAATTAAAGGTTTGTTTTGCATATAATTGTGTCTCTTTTTTAATATTTTGAATTGAGGCAGAGAAAAACTGAACTTAATTTCTTATTTAAAAATCTATCAATATTTACATGTATTTGTTATCTTTTTTGGTAGGATTAATATACTGTCCAGTTTTGTCTTTCGATATGTACTTATCAAAGCTCCATCCTGAATGTGACAGGCAGTTTTGATTGACACAAAAATAGATTAATTTTTATCAATAAAAATTTAACACAAATGTTTTGTTTGTAGCAAGAAATGCGCCCTTTTACAGGCTATGTCAGCCACCAAAAGAAAGTTTTCTTGAATC
>WFKH01010931.1:71750067-71766594 GCA_016163765.1 Magallana hongkongensis
ATATATATATATATATATATATATATATATATATATATATATATATACGGACAGTAGATTTTAGGAAAAACGTGTTCAACTATCCACGACAAAAATCTTATTTAAAACGAAAGACAAATTATCAATTTAGCATTAGTGTTGGTAAAGATAATTCAATTATAAAGGAAAGAAACTCACCGAATCTTTTACATTACATCAGTCTTTTTACAATTTAGAAATAGAGAGGTTGAGATTTCAAACGTGTACGGGTACGCGTGCGTGTACTAGGGGAATCACCTAAATTCTTCGCGTATTACGTCATCAGTTTTTGTGACGACAAGGTTTCTACGCGTTCTCTAAACTTGTAGAGTGTCGTCTACACGTAAGTACAAACTTGTAGCTTTTACAACAAAAATAATCTAGTTGATGAGTGATTATATTATTGTGATATATTATATAGATTTTTAAACTTCATTTGCATGTAAATTGATAAAAAATTCACCATTTATTTGGAGTTATTTAAGTAAATTCATGTCATAAAACTGCGTCGAAATTTACGTACACGTTTATATCCTACAAGTTACGAAATCTCAACTGATAAATTACAAAAACGTGTACGTGTACGTGTAGTTATAGCACACGTACGCGTACCCGTACAAGTTTTAAATCTCAACCTCTCTAATATCGTTTAACATATCTTAAATGATTTTATATCGATCTGAAAATAAGATAAGATAGACTTAGATATATAAATACCTTCAATATTCGTATCCAAAAAATGAAAGTATCCTGTGATAAACAATTCAAAATACCTGAAATAACTACTTCAATAGATAAATAAATGTCTGCATGGAATAGCATGTGATAGTCGGAAAGAAATAGTCAGTTTATTTGGTTAATTTTTGAAAACATATCAACTTATTGATTAAACACTGTATAATTCATCCACATGCTACACAATAGATGTTTTAATTTTTTTCTTCTAAAAATGAAAGTCTGCAGCAAAGATATCGATGGTGATACAGAAAATCAATCATAAGCCTACATCCGGTGTCAAATTCATTCAACCAGTCCCTGACTAAGTATCAGGTATATATTAATCAGAATCAGTCCATTAGAATTTAATTACGCGCAGCTCAGTTTAGACTGCCAATAAAGTCATTCAGACAAAAACGTACGGGAGATGTCTATTATGGCGCCAAGATAATTTGTAAGCCTTAAAATACTTGTTAGTGAATTAATTAGTGAAAATAAGCTATGCCGATTTAAATATCACTTACAACAAATGCAATTAAGAACAACACTAGCATCAATTTAATACTACCAATATGAAAATTGGGAGAAGCCGATCTCATAGCAATTCTAAGTATGACAACATCTGCTTCTAAATGACGCATAAAGGCTCTCAATGCAGTTAAAAAAATAATGAAGCTTCAAGAAACAAAATTAAAGAATAACTTGTTTAATATTTTTTTCTGTATGATGCATTTTAATAATTTGCATCGGTATTTTGTCTTTACAATACCTGTTTTACTTGATACTACCGCGTTTTGTTCAAATATATGACATATTGTATCGCAATGCGCCTTCTTTAATCAATAAACCTTTTGCAAGGAGATACGCTCAATTATTCGTAATAAGCTTTTTCAAGCAATTGTCTTGAATGTTAAGCAATCCCAAAAGTGTTGCGATCCAGAAAATATCTGAAAAATGAGCAGTTATTCAAAAAAGTTACACCGTGACATTTGTCATAGTTATCACAGGATCTGATGGATATCAACTAATTATATTTGATAGAATATCTTTAAGATCACAGCTCTTTTCAAAAACTTCAATATAAGTTGGAGATATCCATTAATTTAATTTTGATTTTTAAAACGAGAATGCCCTTCCTAGTGAACTATTTTGATGACCTTTATACTACAAATATATCTGCTTGTGCTACGTAAATACCAAACCGCGTGACCACTGTAGATATACATTGCAGTAGTGTTAGATCTGTTGAAATATATTTATTTGCACGATTATTTTATAGGTTGAATGAAACACGTCCACTTAACATACGTATGCATGTTTTCAGTAAAGACATTCGCTGATATTTTTATTAAGCCGAGGTTTTCAACCAGTCGGTTTACCTAAGGTAAGTTCAGGTGGGGGTGGAGCCTAATTGATAAAGGTGTAAAGGTGTAAAGTCCCAATTGAAACACGCTCGCTTGTGTATACTACCTGTGAGGGTCCATACATGTTCTTGGACAGAATGAATGCTTCAGTTTCTCTTATGGAATAGTTTGTATATACTTTTGACAAGTTTGTTTCCTTGCTTAAGGAGCGGAGAAAATTGCTCTCAACTTCCTCTCACCAACAGGGACATTAGAGAACCACACTGCATCAGATTCAAGAAAACTTTCTTTTGGTGGCTGACATAGCCTGTAAAAGGGAGCATTTCTTGCTACAAACAAAATATTTGTGTTAATTTTTTATTGATACAAATTAATCTATTTTTGTGTCAATCAAAACTGCCTGTCACATTCAGGATGGAGCTTTGATAAATACATATCGAAAGACAAAACTGGACAGTATATTAATCCTACCAAAAAAGATAACAAATACATGTAAATATTGATAGATTTTTAAATAAGAAATTAAGTTCAGTTTTTTGTGATCGGCTTCGGCCGATCACTGTTGTGTCCATATGAGGCATCCGGCAAATGCTTCCACGTGCGCACACATTCCCCTTGCATAACTAGTTCTTATAAAAACTTGAAGGTTGGTTTAGTATTTATATAACATTTTACTCGGTTTTATTTCAATTCATTTACCTTAAGAGATGCAAACATACATAAAATACAGTTCGACCTGTTAATTCAAGAATGCACATTTTGTCTCACGCGTAAGAATTTAGATCGAAAGATTCATTCAGTAATGCAGTTGACCTCGATGAACTGACCTCAATCATAAGAAGATGCTCCATGAACTGACCTCGATCTATTGATATTGCATAATAGTAGCTAGGAAGACGGCTTGATTTATAAACAAGGTTACGTTATAATGCGACCTCAATAGCAAGTTATGATGGCATTCAATGTTTTTCAGTCGCATTAAATTATTTTAATACAACTCTATCTTTATATGTACGTGATAATGCTCTTTGAAGAGCCCTCCCAAACAGAAAAATTAGCCCACGGTATCATATCAATGACTTGTGTGTAAATCATGGTTTTGAGATGATTTCGGTATAGGAAAATGAGTTAATGGATCATGATTCTTGTATGATCCATTAACGCTAACAACAGGTACTAAAATCATGATTCTAGTATGATCTGTTAAAGCTTATAACAGCTCATTCAAAAATTATGGTTTTACAATGATTTGGTACAGAAAAATTTCACATACAAATGAGCTAATGGTTCATGATACTCGGATGATCTGTTAAACTAAACAAATTGCAAGAAAACCATGGTCCTGGTATGATCTGTTGTAACTAACAACTCGTATCAAAATAATGATCCTGGTATGACCTGTTAAAGGACAATTATACAATAATTTCTTACAGAAAAAACTGAAGACTTAATTTATAATATGCAACAGACATATATCCTTTTAATATTTGAAATACATTGTCAATTACCAAACATGAAAAATAATATACATATATGTCACATGAACTATATCGTTAAGCCAATATAATCTGAATTAGAACAAAGGATCAAAGTCTTCCATAATTTAGATGATAATTATACTGTTATTTTAAACTCTTCTAGCAATTATTACATGAATTGTACAAGTTAAAATATTACGTATGTATTTCAAAACCTAGCTGCAGGTCTGTAGCTCCCGGTCTGAACTAATAATACATCCATGCATTAGTTGCTTGCCTCACTTAATAAATCACTTGATAGTGTATTGTCAATTAGTCTTTATAAAATATTATTTACCTCAAGTGAATAAGAATATATTCCCCCAAAAATATTTCCATAAATTCACTTTATAAATATGCCAAGATAGAGCTAGATGCCCAACAATAACAAATTTTCCTGACATGTACATCACATTTAGGCTCCAAGATGAACATTCAAAATTTGCAACTCAACTTCCTGTTATGCAGTAATCTTAATTCTTAGTGGTCAGTTTATCTGGCAGTGGCCAGTGACCCAGATTGGCAACTCAGCTGGAAATGAACTATTACTGGACATGTTAAACCATACCAAAATCACAAACTTTTAGCAGTTAACGAATCATTTCAAACTCATGCTCTGTTGCCTTCTAAGATAATAGCACATACCAGAATCACAAGAAAATCATAGCAGACTCAAAACCAAGAAACAAACCACATCAGGATCATACTTCCTTATTTGTCACCTATGATTTGGGTATGATTCATTTAATGGATCATGTCTAAATCATAGAACAAAATCATGAATTTGTGAGTTTGATATGATTTTTAAGTGATTTTGATATGATTTCTTAAGAAAAGTTTTTGTTTGGGCTACTCAGTATTCTGAAGAAGAAGAAGATACATTAACATTTAATAATTGCGTTAAAAATATAAAATTAGACGAGGAGTTTACGAACGGCTTTTCCCAAATTTATTTCAAAATTAAATTTGTTGACGGTTTATAATAATGAAATTATGGTGTACAGATTCAAAATATTCTATATTTTGTAAAAATACAGTACTTTTTTATGATTTTACATCAAACTGATCATGTTGATTGCTTCTAGCTATCAATATATCATTCTTGCCGATCATTCCTTTAAAAGGAATACTTGTCTCTGCCTCAATTCAAAATATTAGACACAATTATATGCAAAACAAACCTTTAATTTCTGGCATAATCCACGAAGACGTTTCTTTGCCTAAACGATGGTTTTTAGTCAATTCATCAACGACTTTCCTCCCGACCTTTAGACCAGTGTTCTCGTCTGTTTCAAATTGGAATATATTTTTGGTCATGGTGTGCTTGTTTTTATTCCCTGCCTGCAGAAAAACATTCGGAAGTCAAACTGCACTTTATTGAAGAGACCCTGTGGTGTATTTATAAACAGATGCATACTTATATATAATGCTTTCAAGTCAGTTTCTGAGATAATAGGATAATGAACCACGTCTCCTCTCCCCATTTTTTTGGCTTCGGCTAACAGAGCCTTAGAACAAGTATTGCTTTCGGTAAAAGAGGAAACCTTTACTATATCCACTTTTCTGTTCAAGGGGGTGACTTTTCATGCATGTTGTTGCTATGGCGAATTTTCTCCAGGGATTTTACTTTGTAATGTCATCCATCTTCTCTACCTAAATACATGTAGAAATGGCCTAGCATCTCGTCTAGTTTAACATCGTCAAAGTTTTAAAAAATCCTCATTTTTTTCTTTCACTTTCAAATATTCTTTAAAAACTATAGCCAAGCCTTTGTTTACCTTTAAAGTTTCGTCACTTCAATTTTAATCGCTTTTCCTCTTTTTTCTCTGCAGTGGTTAGCACAAATCTGGATGATGCCATTCTATATCGTGTATGCACGAATGCAGCAGACACAACAAAGTGACGTCAATTCAAAGGGTAACTACTCCAATTTTGAAAAAAAAGATCATTTCAAAAGTCAACTACTCCAAATAAAAAAAAACTTTACGAACGCAGTTTTCGTATCAAATGATATGAAATATCGAGATGATTAGGCGAAGGGTCGGCCATATTGCCGACTATTAAATCTGGCCGAACGGACATAGAGAAATATCTGGCAGTCAAGTGCATGTTTTAACCAATAATAATATGACATTTCAGTTCAAGGGAAAGCAATCCTATACCCAAATCCTACTACAGAGAACAAGAAGTTTTATCCCAGTGTTACCTGTACATGTATTTAAAAAAACCCCAAAACATTTGTAACTAAGCATTTTGATTTCCATATGGCCCTTTTACCTATTCCATATTTCCGATCACTGCTTGAAACCAGAAATTAAACACAAAAGGTCCAATTTACATAATACGATAATTTTAGAAAGCAGTTATCGGACGTTAATATCGCTCTACATCTTTACCTCCTAACAAGCCCAACACTTTATTAAGGTGTTCCGTTTCCAACGGAATTCCTGATTGTTTTCGTACTGTTTCTTCTTATTTTTTTTTTCCAAATTTTGTGCACGCGATTTCTCAAAAATTATTCGACCGATTTTAACCATTTTTTCACAGATGATTTGACTCAATGTTATCTTTATACATTTTTGAATTTTTTCCGTCGACACTTCCGGTCCCGATATACGGCCGATTCTGTAAATATTTACGCCCAATTTTGTGCAGAGCTGATCTCAGAAATTATAAGAGATATGACTATGAAATTTTCAGGATAGGTAGACTATAGTTTGAAGTCGTGCACTATTTAGTTTTTTACGCCAGTGGTGCCATTTCTTGGAGCTTGCCTAGGCACGAAAATTGAGTAAAAATTTTGATTCAAAATGTTCATATGTTTTAATCTGTATCTTGTTATCAGTTGATATTTTGTTAAGACATATATAACAAAATTAGTAGAGCATCAAAAGTTTTTTTTCCAACGAAATCAATCAAAAGGGGCTGGCCACTTTAATTAGGGGCCAAGAGACTCGTAAGTCTATTACAAATAACTTAAAAAACGATAACGATGTTTTAATGAATTACAGAAGCAAAGGTGTTGATCGTAACAATTTCTGTTTGAAAATTTCCTTTTTAAAACCATTTATTACGTAATAAGGAATTTTTAGGGGCCAAAGTCCTTAAACTTTGACAAAACATATCTAGAAAAGGAGACGTATTTTGTTAAGCATTGTAGAAGAGAAAATATCTGTATTGATATTTCTAATCGATTCCACTTATCAAAACACCAATATCTGTCCCCATTAAGGATCTACAGGGTCGGCCCCTAAAATATTGAATCATTTGTATCTAAAAATGAACATCAATTTTAGATAGATGTAAGAACGAAAAATGTTAGTATTATTGAGACCTTTCATATAGAATCAAGAAAAAGGGGCTGTTCCCTTTAAATAGGGACCAAGAGACTCGTAAAGTCTATTACAAATAACTTAAAAAACGATAAAGATTCTGTAATGCATTATAGAAGCAAAGTTGTTGATCGTAACAATATCTGATTGAAAATATCATTGCCACGCCCATTTATTACGTAATTTGGGATTTTTAGGGGTAAAATCCTTAAACTTTGACGAAATATATCGAGAAAAGGAGACATATTTTTAGCGTTTTAGAAGAAAAAAATGTCTGCAATGATGTTTCTAATCGATTCCACTTATCAAAACACCAATATCTGTCCCGATTAAGGAATTACAGGGCAGGCACCTAAAATATTCAATCATTTGTATCTCAGAAATGAACAACAGTTTAAGAAAGGTGTAAGAACAAAAAAGTTAGTATTCTTGAGACCTGTCAAATGAAATCCAGAAAAAGGGGCTGGTCCCTTTAATTAGGGGCAAAGAGACTCGTGAAGTCTATTACAAATAACTAAAAAAGATACAGATTTTATAATGCATTATAGAAGCATAGTTGTTGATAGTAACAATATTTGTTTGAAAATATCATTGCCAATCCCATTTATTACATAATAAAGGATTTTTAGGGGACCGTAAGCTTTTATCTTTAATGTGTAGTTTAAACAAAAAAAATTTTGAGCATTGTTAAAGATTTTGGCAATCCTATACTTTATCTGAGAAGAGGGGGGGGATCTAAAATGTTATCGATATATATCGTATCGTTTCAAAAAATTGAACGGAAAACCTACTCGTTACTCGTAACGAGATCGTATCTAGTTGTTATTATTATTATTATGCAAAATTATCACTTATTACATTATAGGCTTATAAATAAAGGGGAGCCTATTGGTAAACTCAGTATATTTTTGCTTCCAAAAATTGGACTAAGGCAGTATGTTTTCATTGTTTTGTATTAATGACTGGCAAGTAAAATGATGTTAGCTACATTTCTGCATCATAACAATCTATGTTTTCTTCAACCATGCATATAGTTTTATGCTGTATCTGATGAGCCATTTGGCTTAAGGAACAAATAAACTAAATTTAAGTAATCTAAACTAAACACATGTTTTCATATCTATTAATCTGACCATAAACTTGTGTTTGAAATACACGTATGATGTTGGACTTGTAATTCGCCATGTTTGTTTATTTGACTAAGCATCCTCCCAATATCTTCTCCATACACACATTAATTACGTAATTTTTTTTTATAAATATTGATGTGTAGATTCAACTTAAACATGTACATGCCCAGATAAGTTTGGCCAAGACATATTTTTACCAAATAACAATAAACAGCTTTACAACCGATGTTTATAGAATTTCAATTACTGTTGGGTCGCCATGTTTGTTTATACAGGGTGCGACAAAAGTCGTCATTAGAGATATAGCAGGAGTCTTGACCTCTCGTATGGGGGTTAATGATAATAACCGTTCTTATGAAGGTGATTAATATTCTAATTGGTTATCAAAACAAAACACTTCTAATTGTTTCTCAGCTTGGGAGGCAATTTTAATTTGCTAACAGTCGCTTAAAACAGCTAGTCTACACAGCATTTGGGGACCAAAAATGATGGTCACTTGTCATGAGAAGCAGCGGGTTGCTTAATACAGGGTTTTCATATAGAAAATTACGTTGGGCGGTCTAAATATGGTTGCATAAGACAGAGAGTCGCTTAATACAGAGAGTCGCTTAATATAGAGAGTTGCTAAGGCAGTCTAGACTGTACATTTCTGGCTCTGAGGCAGTGTTCCTACCTTGCTAAGTGGTACACTTTGTGGGTGTACTGCCCCTTTGTCAGGGGGGGTCCCCCAGGGGTTAGCGGGAGAAGGGGACTTTCTGGTGGGTAGTTGTTCTCGTCAAATGGTTCGTTTACCCTCACTTCGATCCCCTCCCCTCCCCCGGTCTCATTCTTGCTGGCTTCAGCTACAGACCACAGCTGTCCGACTTGGTACTGAAATAAAGTTCATGTCAAGTTTGTCAATGGTGGTCAATGGGTAAGCACTTTGATTGATTTTACATTCTAAACGTGTTTTCAAACAATGATTTATTAATCCTGTTATACTGTCATTTATCATTTTATAAAACATTCTAGTGTTTGCTAGCCTTTACTCTAAAGCACTCAAAAATGTCTGAATTTTAATTTTCCAAAAATACCTTTAAATAGGTACTTTAAAAATATTTCCAATGTTATTTGAAACACAAAATCAGAAGTTTCATTAAAAAAACAAAAAATTAAGCTGATTAAAGCAGCCCTAAAAATGCTTCACCCCACTGTTTACTATTGATCTGTAGAGATCCTGATTGTGGGAATGTTAGAGTGCTCAGTTTATCGAGTATTGATCTACATAAAAAAGTGTGTGTATCAGATCGACAAGAAGTGTGTGTGTATATAATCTACAAGAAGTTAGCTGGCTCTGTAAGCCAGGTGTTAGGTATTTTTAGTGTGCTCTTTCATATCTATTGATATACACTTACAACAGACAGAATACAACTATCAATGGTTGAACACTGTATGATGAAGTCTTGTTTATGTAGATAGAGGATTGCATTATTTTAGAACAGACCAATGCACCTTTATGCTGGCATCCAATCACACCAGGTGTAACAAAGTAAGAACCCTGGGGGTAAGACAGCGGTCGCCCCCAGGCCCTTCCTGTCTCTCCTACCTGTGCTCTCTTCCCACCTGTCACAGGTAGTTGAGCAGGTAGACAGGTAACAGAGGGGCACCAATCAGAACACCTTGATCAACATTACTAATTATTAGAGCTATTTACACTCTCTCTCACCCAATACTAAGATCATTCAGTGTTAGAAAGATACCAATATGAGAAATTACTTTTATAAACTTTAGACTCAGGATTTAGAGCTTTCTAGCATCACTAGAAATTTCCCTAAATATCTCTTTTTTCCTCTTACTTTTTAATTTGCAACACTCAAACAGTGTGCATTTGTCACTACAAATATTACTTTCTTTGTTAAAGATCTGTACCTTGCATTATTTACAATACAATTAATAACAAAATGAAAGAAATACTGGCTGTTGAGTTCTCACCACCACTTATTCTATGATTATCATACAAAACCGACTCTACACACTAACAAAAGTTATTAACAGTATAGCTGTCATAAATTAAAATGAAATGTGACACTACTTAGTACTTATCCCTGATAAGCACCCAAAACACTTAGAAAATTGCAAAAATGGATAGTTTTTTGGTATTACAGTGTAGTATTAAAATCTTTTCTGTGATCAGTTTTTACTTTAAGAAATGTTTGAAAAAAAAAATTAAATTCAGATAACCCTTAATTTAAATGATTGTACACTGTAATACTTTCCTCCACAATAAGATAATCCACTCAACTTATATTTATTGATTTGTTTCCATGGAAAAAAATTTAATAAAAAAATTGGATTAATACACAACTAGTAGGTAACTATCACTTTAAGGAAATATTTACCATTCATTATTTAAGTCATGCATAGAATAATTGTTTGTCTTTGACACTAGCACTTCTTTATGTACAAATTACCGAACTTCATTTTTTCATTTTCACACTCTTTTCGTAATGATTGACTGACTTTCAGTACATTACGGGAAATACAGACGATTGAATGATTTTGATATATGAGGACCAGAAGTGTCATGTGATATGACTTTTTTAAGGACCAGCAACACACAATGAAAGGCTAAAATTTTTATTTTAAGTTAACAAATGGAGCCTTTATTTTCTGGCAATTGAAAAAAGCTGGAGGGGGTGCTTATAATGGATAATATGGTATATTTACTAATTGTAAAATAATATTCAATTACTCAACATAATCAACAGCTATAGAACTGTCAGTTAAAATTGAATTCTACTATACTACAAACACTCTCACAAGAGAGAAAAAACATTACCTCATCAAGTCATTGGTAAAACTATGCGACTGAAAAAGAATAAACATATGCTTTAATAATAATTCATGCACAAAAAGATGAAATGGATTTCAGATCAGTTAAATCAACATGATTCTTACATATCAATCAACTTTGTCATGTTTTTACTTTTATAATATAAATTCGAGCCTTTAAGAATTTTAAATTAGATCATACGAGAAAAGAAATGTGAATCATATTTACTAGTCAATCACTATTTAAGGTAAGGTTTGCGGTTACAGGGAAATAACTCACAGATTTTCATTGTGACGTAACACCAACTACCCTTTATTTCAGCTATGACGTCAAAATTTATATGACATCATAATTGATTTCAGGTTTTTTTTTATTTCCCGGGGTTTTGTAGTTTCATTGAAAAATAACAGGATACAAGCGTTTTATCAATTTCCACAAAAACGAAGTCCGCATCATATGGTTTTGAATAGTGTTTTAGAAACATCAGAATACACATATACTAAGATACTTTTTTCCTGAAATCGGTGGACTTGGAAATGTTTCAAATAAGATGTTTTCATTTACATAATAGTAGTCCAAAATTAAGACTTATGTTGCATTTTATTCTATTTTTAAATAGTTCATTAGAAATTAATAAAAATGAATCATGATAAATATAGTGACATTATTTTCGAACATTTTAGGCATAAACAACCCCCATTATAGTCACATATAAAATGTACATATTTTCACGAAACTATTTACATTTCATCAACATGAAAATTTGAAATCATGAACTTTGACCTTTTGTAGTTATAAAACGGGACCGGCAAAATCATTTGAATTTCATGAGTAAAAAGACTTTAGTCTAGTGAACAAAATGGTATGTAACTTTGGTACCACTCCTAAAAAATGCGAGCCGCAAACCTTACCTTAAATTCCCTTATTTCTTCATCAGATATTATACTATAGATGTCCAAATGCTATCTTTTTGTCATAATGACTATACTCTGTCCCAAGTTTTTGCTTCCACCACTTTTTGCTTGATATTTTGATAATAATTCCTTCGTTCTAAACTACATTCATCCACAAATATTAAAAATGTACAGATTATCTGTTTTGAAACGCCCCCTCTACCGCTTCAGGTTTCAATACACAACCCGAAATAGAAAGTCTACGGAGATTTAATTTGCATTGCATCAGCTATGAAAAAGCCCAGATGATAATGTTGAAAAATTGTGCGAGACATTCTGATTGAGTTTCGAATGGCAAAAAGATGTAAACATTTCCCATTGTAAATCTCCATAAGAAGTTTGTTTTCGTTCCTGTGAACTTTTGAGTGATCGAAAAATGATAATATCTTGGATATTTTCCCTTTCATCAATTTCAACTGTATTTTTTTTTCACAGGTATGTGTATTATAATCAAAAAGTGATGGTAGATGTAACTTGGTACAGACTACAATAATAAAACCTTGGGTGAGATTTCAGATTAATCTTAATCTTTCACAAGTAACATGGCTACTGATGTGACCAATTATTTTCAGGACATTCCGAAACTAATAAGAACAATATACAGTATTTGTAATGATTGATGTACTTTGACACCTAATTTTTGTAAAGGTTAGTGTAGTAAATTTTCTTAAAACTTTTTCGTCAAGTGTTTCAAGCCTTGGCATATTACCAGTACACTGCTGATAGTGTCAGTATTGACAACGACGAAATACAGTATTATTTTCACTGAATCCAATTTCTTTATTTATTGACAGGACTTCTATGTCTTCGACGTAAACCAGACGATAGCTTTAGAAGAGAATATTTGTGATTTTAACAAGATCAGCTGTGTCCCTGTGACTCAACCATGTCAACACGATCTGGAGAACTAGGGCAAAAAGCCGACAATCACACACTGAATTCCTTCGTTCTAATACTCACGTTAACGGCAAAATGACAACAAATTTAAAACGAATTAGCTCATTAAGTCACTTACTACTCGCTAATGTTGGGGGAGGACGGCATGACTGCGATCTCTCGGTTTCCAGTGAATTCTGAGTTGACGGGGTGGAACGAATGTGACGTCAGTTGCGCCGCAGCAACACTAAGACCGCAGTTAATAAATCCACCTGGTTAGCTGGTATCTGTAAAAAAGATCCTAATATTTCTTAAGGGAAACTTATAATCAAACATAAACCTTTCAAAATCATACAATTATTTTTTTATGTTAAATAAGCTGTAAGCGATTTCCAATGGATCAAAGTTCAAAGGTCAGCATGTGCTGATCATGTTCATAGATTACAATTTTCATCAAGTGAAAGTTCAACATTGTGCAAGAAGATGGACTTCTTCGAATTGTCATGCCTTTTAATTATAACTGCATGCGTGTTCTATTTGTTTTACAGAAAGAAAGGCGAAAAAAAGATCTCAGACTTTGTGTCAAAGTTTCCAGCCGATAAAATAAAGGTGAGATATTCGACAAAGAGAGGCTACTCTTTTTAAAATTGCTGCAGTCAGTTGATGATTTTCTTCTTATGAACAGAACAAACCCACAGAGCAAGTCCACTATGACGTAGCGATCTGTGGGGCAGGCCCAGCAGGGAGTACATGTGCTTATTATTTAGGTAGGAGAATTTACGACAGAATTTTATTTGATGATAAAATTGTACACTTAAGTAAATATTTATAAACTATAAAACCAAAACATTTTTTCTTTGTTCATTAAGGAATATTTAGACATTAAAAATTTATAATTATAGTTCTAAAAAAAATATTTAGCTTTTGTGTAACCAAACAATGATTATATTAATTTGATATTCTAGTATTTATATCTGAAAAAAGCCAATTATGAGTTTGTAATTTAACGTTAATTTTAAATTGGTTAATTTCCCGTAATCAGGATCAACTCCCAGCATGAAAGTTTGTGTTTTAAGAACGTCGGGGAATAAGCCGAGGCATAAACCACTTTAGTCCATTTGAAAAACCCATATATTTATTCTTACAAATATCACTTTTGTTAATTTATTAAACATATGTAATCATTTGCATTCAGTATTGCCAAATAACCTTCAAAAACTGGCTTCAAATTTAATTGATATTTTAAAGACATCAAAATATGTGTAATTATGCTAAGTGAGCAACAAAATGCTAATAAAATCGGATGTTCAGACTATAGTTTTTTATAGAGTGGCCAGTCGATCATCATACCATTTTTTAAACATTTTCAAAAATTTCAAAAAAATGGTGCCAAGACCCACTCTATGGTAAAAAGCAAGTTTTCTTCATTCAAATTTCAAGATGATCATCAAATGGCCAAGACCGAATTATGTTTGCCCAATACTAAGTTGAGTTTGTTATTTAAATGGATTCAAGCATGTGATTCCGTGTTGTAGCGGTTAGCGAGGACTGTTCTTGGAACATATAAGTACCGGTATGTTGAAGTAGGAGTTCGATTCTAAGGAATCGTGTTGAAAATATTTTTTTTATATCTTTGTTTACTATGTTTAAATTAAAAAAACTCATTTGATATAAAGAAAGAAAAAATTGCGTTATTATGCATTAAACACATGCACTTAATCATTTTATAGATTTTTAGCTCACCGAGACGAAGTCGGGGGGAGCTTTTGCTATACCCCAGCGTCAGCGTCGGCGTCCGGACCTGGTTAAGGTTTTTATTGTAGGTCCTGAATCTAAGTCATTACTTGTCCTATCTTCACCAAATTTGCATGGATGATGCATCTGGACCTACTTACGGACTTGAAAGACTTGAATGCTGAATCTGAGCCATAGGTTTCAGATGCTGGAGGAGGTTAAGGGTTTTAGAGCTGGTTAAAGTTTTTGGAGCAGGTGCCCTTTGATGATTATATCTTAGTTATAACTGGTCCTAACTTCACCAAACTTGCATGGATGGTGCGTCTTATGATACTGATGCACCTGACAGGCTTGAATGCTGAATCTGAGCCATAGGTTTGGATGCTGGATGAGGATAAGATTTTTAGAGCTGGTTAAATTTTTTGGAGCAGGTGCCCTCTAATGATAATATCTTATTTATTACTGGTCCTAACTTCAGTAAACTTGCATGGATGATGCGTCTTATGATACTGATGCACCTGGCAGGCTTGAATGCTGAATCTGAGCCATAGGTTTCAGATGCTGGATGAGATTTATTTTTTTGGAACAGGTCACATATTTTATAGATAATAGCATAGTTGCATAGTTGATTTAGCTAAAATATAAATGAACCACAGATTTAGCTTCAGATGCAGAGCCTGATCTCCATTATCAAGAATGCTAAAAAAATCTACCTCACTCAAACCCGCTTGATAGGTGTGGTTGTTGTTAAATGATTCCTATGATATAGTATTGTATGATATGATACACTATTAAATAATATGTTACAATATTATATCATAAATATATTGTAAAAAGTTATGTGATACGATATGATATTGTATCACTTTTTTTGTACATAATGATATGATATTGTATCATGATATTGTAATGTATAGTATTATAATTATATTATGATACAATATTGTATAATATGATATTGTATTATATACTTTTTAGCTCACCGAGACGAAGTCGGGGGGAGCTTATGCTATACCCTTGGCGTCGGCGTCAGCGTCCGGACCTGGTTAAAGTTTTTGTTGCAGGTCCTGTATCTAACTTATTACTTGTCCTATCGTCACCAAACTTGCATGAATGATGCATCTGGACCTACTAAAGGACTTGAGAGACTTGGATGCTGAATCTGGGCCATGAATTTCAGATGCTGGAGGAGGTTAAGGTTTTTGGAGCAGGTTAAAGTTTTTGTTGCAGGTGCCCTTTGATAGCCATTTCTAAGTTACTACTGGTCCTAACTTCACCAAACTTGCATAGATAGTGTGTCTTATGATACTGATGCACCTGACAGGCTTGAATGCTGAATCTGAGACATAGGTTTCGGATGCTGGATGAGGTTAAGGTTTTTAGAGCTGGTTAAAGTTTTTGGAGCAGGTGCCCTCTGATGATTATATCTTAGTTATACCCGCACTTTCTAAAGAAAGTTCGGGTATATTGTTGTTGTCCTGTTCCGTCTGTCCGTCCGTCCGTCCGTCTGTCACGTTTTACTTTCTCAAACTGCTCTTACATCGTATAAACTAGCAATCTGAACTCTTGGAGTTTGATTGAGGGTGTTATGTTGTTTTGTAAAATGGTTTCAAAAATTCTCTGGTAGTCCTGGGGGTCAGATAATTGGTAAAAAATGACATTTTTTCACAAAAATCCTTCTTCCTCGAACTCCTCCTACATTTTCAACAATAGACAAATCATCTTTTGGAATATGTTTTGGGGTATCCTATAGATGCGCAATAATTTCAATTTTGCCCTGGGGGTCATTTGGTGGCTGAAAAATGATGTTTTTTAACAAAAAATCTGGTTTAAAAAACGTCATTTTTTTTTTGCAGTAGCCAAATGATCTTCTAGAATATGATTGGGGGTGTCATTTTGAAGTGTGATCAGGTTTCAGAATTTTTTTTTTCATCACAGGGATCGGTGGGCAACAAAAAATGACGTTTTTTTGCAAAAAAAGTATGGTTCCCGTAACTCCTCTTACAACTTTTGGAGTAGCTACATCATCCCTTGGGATATGATTGGGGCTGTCCTATAGATGTGCAATAAGGTT
>WFKH01010931.1:71771400-71782107 GCA_016163765.1 Magallana hongkongensis
ATCCTTCTGTTTATTGCAACATTTCTCAAAGAAGCGGACATATTTTTTAAAAATGCTCTTCTACAATGATTAAATTAAACTACAAATTCATATTTTTGTATTCTTACCTTTATTTTCTCACATCTACATAAATAGCGTCCAAACATTGCTCGAAGATTAGAAACACTGTATGATTATTACACACTGGAGTTTATAGCGCCATTGAATTTAACACTGGAAACAAATGCTAGATTTCCCATTATATTAGATTGATCTTTGAGTTTTCAAATTAGATTTTACTTGAAAAATAAGAACAGCGAAAATCTAACTATTGTAAATTTAATAATGCTAACACCTGTTCAGTCAAAACAAGCCATCTTCTTTGCTATTATCCGTCTATTAAAAGATAAAGAGCGGTACTATATGGAAGTCTTTATTGGCATTGTCCGCCTTTACAAAGATAAGGAGCGATAGTCTATGAGAATCAAATTTATTAACATGTCTGTACTTTATGGAAGTAACTTCATTCGCATTGTACGTACTCTACAAAAGTCAACTTAATTGTCAAATCCACCTCAAAAAGATAAAGCGCGATACTATATGGAAGTCATCTTCATTGGCCTGTCTGTCGCTACACAGATAAAAAGCGATTTTCAATGGAAACTACCTTCATTTATAAGGTCCTTTTCTACAAAGATAAAGAGAGTTACTCTATATTGGCATCTCCGTTTCTCAAAAAGGATAAAGAGCGGTACTCTATAAACTCAACTATCTTGATCATGTCCTTTTCTGTAAAGATAAAGAGCGGTACTCTATGGAATTCAGTTTCATAGCCATGTCTGTCTATTCAAAGATTAAGAACGGTACTCTATGGAAGTCAACTTCGTTGTCATAGCTGTATCTACAAATATAAGAGCAGTACTAGATGAAAGTTAACTTCATTTGCATGTCCGTCTATTCAAAGATAAAAAGCTGTACTCTACAAAAGTCAACTTAATTGTCAAATCCACCTCAAAAAGATAAAGCGCGATATTCTATGGAAGTCAACTTCACATGTATATCAGTCTCTGCAAAGATAAAAAAGTTGTACTCTATAAAATTCAACTTCATCGATAATGTCCTTTTCTATAAAGATAAAGAGCGGTATTCTATTGAGATCAACTTTATTGGCATGTCCGTCTATTCAAAGATAAAGAGCAGTACTCTATGGAAGTCATCTTCAATGGCTTGTCCGTCCATTCAAAGATAAAAACCGGTTCTCATTGGAAATCAACTTTATTGGCATGTTCGTCTATTCATAAATAAGGAGCGGTACTTCATGGAAGTCAATTCATTGGAATTGTCTGTCTCTATTAAGAGAGACAGCGGTACTTTATGGAAGTAAATTTATTGGCATGTCTGTATCCAAAAGGATAAAGAGCGGTACTTTATGGAAGTCAATTCATTGGAATTGTTTGTCTTTTGTCTCTGCAAAGATAAAGAGAAGTTCTCAATGGAAGTCAAATTTATCGACATTGTCCGTTTATACAAGCATTGAGAGCCGGTGTCAATGGAAATCAACTTCAACGAAACTGTCACAACAAAATACCGAGCGTTACTCTATGGAACTCAACTTTATAGGGATGTCAACTCGATAAGACAAACTTACAAGGGCAATGGCTCACAATTATTTGTAAAACATATACATTATCTATACTAAATAGGAGATTTCTTGGTGACTCTTAAGGTTATTTCACATTTTTTATTCAAATGGTTCAAGCACAGTTGATAATATGTTGGCAGCAAGTCAGTTGTACCACAAAGTTGAACATTTCAAAGTATTACCTCCAACAGAAATATCAAATCATTGTCTTATAACTGCAAGCATTCATATGAACATTGATGTGCTTTGTAATGAATAATATAAAACATGCTTTTGAAAGGAAAATACCTTTGGCCAATTATTTGTAAAAACAAATATGCAGACGCTCTTATGGAAAAAGATACTAAAAATCAAATATTGATGCTTGATAATCTACTTGACCAAGTAAAAGATGATAAATCATATGATCCAACTAACCTTGTTGTGACACTATCAAATATTATGATAAATGCAGCAAACAAAAGTGTTCCTTTTAAAACTACAAGATTTACAAAAACACGACAAAAATATAAAACAAAAACCAAACTAAATGTCAAAATATTGTTCTTTAGAAGTAAGATATTTGGGGTAGAAAGTACAAAAATATCCTAACAACTGTGAACTAAAACATGCTTTTGCAAATTGTAGAAATACCTATAATAAGCTTAGGAAAAGTTTTAAATCAATTTTTACAATTTTATTGCAGATAAAATAAACTCGTTGTCACCACAAAATTAAAAAAAAAATCTGGAATAAAATTAAAGAAAACAAATTTATGAAAACTAATGCAGAAACTGTCGGAATTTCAGAATTTGTTGATCATTACAAAACGTCATTAAACATTCACTATACTGAGGAGGAAAGCTCAAAATACAATTATACTAAACTAAATATGGAACCAGAACCTTTGGACTTCTTTTTTACTTAAAATGAAGTAAAACAAAGCATTTTGAAACTGAAAAATGGTAAAAGTGCTGGGCCTGACTTAATTTTAAATGTGTTTATTAAGACCAACCACAATATCCTGTTATCAATTCTTACAAAACTTTTTAATATCTTACTACAGAATGGAAAGATGCCAAAAGAATTTAATCTTTCACTCATTACATCATTATACAAAAATGGTGACCTAATAATACAAACAATTATAGAGGTCTCAGTGTTACAAGTTGTCTAGGAAAACTCTTTACAGGCCCTTTACAGAAACGCTTGGATAATTATCTCGAATCAAATAACTTGCTAAGTCAGTATCAATGCGAATTTAGAAAAAATCATAGGACCACTGACAACATTTTTGTGTTGAAAACCCTAATCAACAGATATCTTCATACAAAAAACCCCACAAAATTTATATGTATGTTTTGTGGAATTTTTAAAAGCATTTGATACTGTGTGGAGCTCTGCCCTCTTATACAAACTAAATAAAAAAGGTATTGATGGTAGCTTCCTCAAACTTTTTACTGATATGTATACAAATACATACTACTTTTGTAGAAACGTAAATCAAATTAGTGAACATTTTTTTAGCAAACAGAGGAGTCAAAGTGACAATTTAAGTCCAACCCTTTTTAATATCTCTATTAAAGATTTTAATAATTATTTCAAGAATGTACCCACATATCCTGCTTATCTAGATACTATGCCAATTAACCATTTGTTTTTTGCTGATGATCTTATTATTGTATCAGATTCACCAGATGGTTTACAAAAAAGTTTAGATGTTTTAGGAAAATATTGTTCTGACTGGAAACTGTGTGTCAATAGAGAAAAAAACCCCAACTGTTATGATTTTTAATGGTAAAACAGTTAAAACTTTGTACAGATTTTATTACAAACACCAAATGATAAACATAACGAATGAATGTAAAAATATTGGTGTTGTTTTACATCAGATGGGAAAATGAAATTTGGAGCCGAACACTTACTAAAATAAATAGGTAGCATCTAGCATCTTGGATGTCACATGTTGGCGATATTTGAGATTTTTTATAATTCTTATTTGATTGCAGTTTTCTTGCATGTCAACATAGTTATGTTGCATGTTGACATAACTATCTTGCATGTCAACATATTTATCTTGCATGTCGACATAATTAATAGAAAAATAACTTGCACACAAGGGCCAGAGTTATGCCACCATACAAATTTTACTGCAAATATTAGTTCCGTTTCTCTGCGAAAATTTTAAAATTTTATCAGTCAATAATAACACCAACGATGACTTATGGGTCTGAAATATGCACATCCGACTTCAAATGAGATTTAATATCTTCAGAACATTTTACGTTTGAGAAAACACAGCACCTAATTTTTAAAGACATCTTAGGGGTATATAAAAAGGCATCAAATCTTGCTGTTTTATGTGAATCCGGACAATTTTCTTTGTATTATCTATGTATTGAATATATGTTCAAATTTTATAAGAGACTGGAAGATATGGAATACAATAATGACTATAATAACTACTTGGAAACATCTACATTCATAGAAGACAAAAAATTTTGAATATCTGTCGCAAAATTGTAAAAATAAGTTACAAGAACATTATCAAAACAAAATACATGAACAACTAATCAATATATGTAAAGCTGACTCTGGAAAATTATCTTTTTATATCAAAATTGTAAACCAAAACGAATGCGAACTACAACATTACTTCAAACTACCATTAAAAAATGTGACAGATCTGTCCTGTTGTATTGTATTGTTAAAAATATGACCAATGTAGATTGAATTACAATGATATATTTAATATGAACACATACACAAATGTCAATCCCATTAAGGAACTTGTCACTCCTAAAAACATTGCAGCTGCTAGAAGGATATGTTGTTTTCTAAAAATCTGTTTTAACGCTAGAAAGGAAAGTCAACAATGAACACTTTTACAATTTTATGAATACCAATAATTTTTGCACTAGCTCAGTTTTGTTCATTGTAGATATATAAGTCAATGTTTAGCTTTTGCATGCTTAATTTGTTTGATGTATTTGTTTTATCTTACTCAAATTCATGACTGTATGCCGACATGGTAATTGTCAATAAAAAATGAATTAATTATAGAAATAATATGTCTCAACAAAATACCGAGCGGTAGTATATGGAAGTCAGCTTCATTGGAATTGTCTGTCTTTACAATGCTTAATATTGATGTGTCATTTTATATTTATTTTGCTCAATTTAACGAGTTGAAATGGCGTATACATCATAGATTTTTTTTTATTTGTCTCGTGCGTTTTGATTTACATAAAGCTTTGTGACAGTTCCTCAAGATGAAACGAATAGATTTTTTTTTATCGATGATGCAACGCAGTGTTTTGCGGTGATTGTGACCTTGCTAAAAACAATTTAGTACATCATTTTGGAGATAAATATAGCTATTTAATTTAGATTATCAATGAAATAGACCTTCATATAAATTTTAATTCTTAAATTTTTTTTAGAGTTAATAAAATCATTTAAATAGAAATATTGAAGACTTGCATAAAGTTGCGAATGCTCGTTAGTTTGAAATGACTTGAACGAGAAATAGTTGTTAATGTTTCTATGTTTAAAACACCATTCCTAATCAAATTTAGCATAAAATAGCATTAATAGTGAGTGACGTTTATTATACAGGTAAATCTTCGAAAACTAGGTCCGAAAGCTTTGAAAATGTGTCATAAATAGTTCTGACCGGTTGTATTTGATAAAGTATAACCCGTTTATAACGCAAAGTTTAATCACACTGGTAGTCTACAATACACATACATGTATAAGATAAAGAACATTACTGAATAGAAATTGTACACGTTTAATCACAATAGCAACTCTTTTCTTTTCTCCGAGGTATTTGTAAGGATAAATTTGAAATTGAATTTAACTTTACAAGCATACTTTAAAAAATCCCCAAATGATTAACTAATTGGATAAAAAAATGTTATACTGCTATGTTACGGTGTTTTAGCCTCCAAATACATCATCTGAAGATCTCATAGTGACATCATAAATACATCTGACTGGGATTCATGGCTTGAAAAATGGAGAAATGTCATGTATATATTAATGATACTGGCATATAAGTTCTAAAAAAGAAGCCCTTTTCGTTCATTGTTTAAAATTCGCCTTTGAAGACCCTTGACCATCTAAGTTTGTTCAAATTACTATAGTAGTTCCGTGGTTGAGGACAAAATGGAAATTTGGATGTTAATGTCAACAAAGTAACCCTATTCCTTAAGTATTATTCAGAAAAGCTCTTCACCGAAGCTTTAGCTACCGAAATATCATTTTAAGATTTATATTGTAACTTGGTTTAATTTAATAATTATTTTCCTCTTTCAAACATATGGAGAAACTTCTACTGCGTAACATGTTGAAAGAACCAAAATTGCAGTTACCATGCATGTATTATTTAACAAACATATTTTCAGGTCTTATGATTATTATAGCTGTAATTTCCTGTGTACGTTCAATCACAAAAAATGATAATGTTTTGTACAAGTATAAAGTGACATATACATGTACTTTCGATGTTAACATTTTGTAATATATTGCAAATTGTCTATGAATTTTCAACACGTGTCATCATAATAAATATTTAGTTTCTTACATACTTAAAAAACGGAAACGAAGTATACGTGTAAGATAATCATGAAGATGTTTATCTTTTCACCACTAAAAGCACGATTAAGTTCAATTATCTGCAACCGACCTTTGATCCTCTGTGTTTGCTTTGGAGCGCTTTGATTACGTTGACACAATCTGACAGGACGACCACGCCCACCACCCCGGCAATGACGGACACACCCACGAACCCCACGTTTTGTGCTGACCGTCGCTTGTCAGGAGAGCTGTTCAGGGTACGGACGTACCGGCTTGTTACTTTCTTGTTCACCGTCAGATTTTTCTGCACACTTTTTATCTTTTCTTCGATAACAGTCGGTGTGATTTCTGTATAATCAAAATGCTTTTATCAATCATCAAGTGAAGTTTACACTAATCAATCATCTACAGTAAAATAATTCATCAATCATTCATTGCTTCATATTAATCATCCGTCTGATGTATAATCGAAAATCATCATACCAATTATGATTCAAAAAATGAACTATTAATTACTAGAATTTAAGATAAAGTTAATAATTTATTGATGTTAAAGTTTTTGGAAAGCATTTTATTCTCTCAGAATGTCTTAGTAAATTTTTTTTATATGAATTATGACCATGATGATTAAGTATAAGATGATACTCTTACCTTGACACCAAGCATTGAGCGGTTTTGGAGCCGACACTGGGTAGGGTGTGTGGATAGTATTATGAGTAATAAAGAAACCTAAAAGACAAAGCAGCACTACTTATTAAACAAAAGAACAATAACTATATATAGACGGATAACAACATTTAACACGCTCCCATATTGGATATAAAAATAAAGGGAATGTTTCAATTTTGACATTTATTTTATTTGTGATACCATTAATGAGCCTATTGAGAAGAAGTGATAGCCCAGTAGTTTCCAAAGAACATAGAAATTGTTACTTTTTCTTATTACAAATACATTATATAAAAATTAAAAATAATAAAAATAAAGGGAATGTTTCAATTTTGGAAGCAAAATGTACAAGAAGAAAATGAAGGATCGTAATTCAGAAGAAAATAATTTGATGACATTTGTTTTATTTGTGATACCCTCAATGAGCTTATTGAGGATCAATGATAAAACTGTGAAATGTGGTGATAACGAACAGTGATCAAAATCAAATGTCCGAAGGAAAAATACAAAACAGGAGCAGAGCAAACACGGACCTCTAAAAAAATTAGAGGTAGTATCACGTGTCATGCTTAGTGAACATCCTCTGCTGACCTGTCACACCCGCCATGTGCTCTTTGTCGTAATCATGAAAACGGAAAAATCCGTAAACAATTCGGTGATTAATAATGGTCTTAACAATAAGTATGAAAAACGTCAGTCCGCATTCGACCTAGCAGAAGATTGTATTTGCTGACAAGGTCGTTGATGACTTAAATCAAGACTGTTGATAATATTGTTTTATCAACTTGTTTGTCAGTAGCTTGCCTCGTCTTAGAAATTGCCCATACGTAGAGCATGCCCTTGCGTAACGAATCAACTGAGAGACAAAAACTTCATTTGCAAGTGATGAGGTATATTGCTACATAAGTAAGGAAAGTAGACAATCGAATAATTGAAGTCATCAGGTTTATCAAAAAAAATCATAGAAAATTTTACTTTTTCTTATTCCATATACACATATAAAACTTTGATTGGTGAATGCCTGTAGATACAAATTTCGTACTGGGGTTAAAATATTAAACCATAAGGCATGTATAATCGGGGAAGTGGCAAGCAGTCAACGAAATTTTTCTTAAATCTACATAAAAATATATGAATTTTAAGCACCCTTCCCACTTCATTGAGTATGTCAAATATTTAAAGGGAAATATCAAAATTCATATTGTAATTAAAGTTATAGGTACTATGCATACACACTTTTCCCCTCTATTGATTAAGATTTTGAAGATTGGTGAAGTGTATTGCATGTCATTTTTGGAGCAGTCAACTGACCTTCCCCCAACTTTTAAAAACAATGCTACGTGCCTGACCCTTACAAATGATAATGTGATTGAAAGCTCTTTTATGTCTTGATTGAACTTTATTATAAATGTTTCAACCATATTTAGTGTCATAAATATAACTTAGAATATTTCTTAATGCGTCCTGACGTGTCAATATATATTTGTTACCTTAAGTAAAGAATTGACGTGTTTAAAACTTTGTTTGTTGTAAAGAATATGTGAATCTTGCACTGGTGGTTAACACCGTTTACATCGATAGCTACACACAGGAAGGATAACGACGCGTGCAAGCTGTTTAATTTTTAGATTTTTAATTTGATTTAACATACTGTACACGCGCCTATACACATACAAATTTACTCTAGTTATAAATTAAAGATATTGAAATTTAAAAACACCTGTTTTTAGCTAGCTGCAAAACTGAAGCTGTACAGGAAAATTAGGCTTGACAGACAGTTAAGGTACGGATACCTACTCGCAAGGTAATAAATAGGCACAGAAAGGAGCAATTACTTTTACTTTTTTCCAAAATATCTTGTTGAAAAACTTTCTTTGAATGCAAGTGTGTTTACAATTACCGAACTGCAGCTTAACCAGTCTTTTGTAGAGCTAAAGCTGCAACGAGTTAACAACGAGTCACAGGTGATTTTTTGCAATGAAAATGGTAAGTAGAATCATCATTTGCCAAAATTTTCCTACCACACTGCCAGGATCACTTACTTTTGTGCATGATTTGCATGTTTTCCCAAGACTCTAAGCCTATTCTATAGTTAAAATCCGCATCATAATGAAAATTTCTGCAAAACCCATTGCTTTCGTTGATGAAACCGTAACAGGCTGCTCTATGCAAACACAATTGTTTGCACACGTCAAATGGTCCATCATTCATATTGAAGAAAGTAAGATTCCCCAAGCATGACATGTTTGACGTTATCAGACAATCTTTAGGATCTAAAATATGAACCATACATAAAACAGTAATAAACCTTAGTCCTTACTGTCATATTGGAAGTATATAAATAGCTGAATGAGAAAAAAGTAATTCTTTAAACCAGGAAAATGTAACATCTAAATTTTTTTATATACTAAAAGAGCCAGACTTATAAACATCGCCAGCATCTGATAATTTACCATACGTTAAAGTTTCACATATAAACGCCTTTCTAGCATGACAATCACTAGCACGGACAACTTTGTCAGCAAAATGATAGAAGAGACAGAGGACATCACTGGAAACGTTTCCATCCCCATTAATAGTAAGCTGCGGGTCAAGGACCTGACAATCTGTCGTCATGCTCCTGTTGTTGACAGTCTGCAAGATTCCTCCAATCCAGACCTCGATTGTATCTGATTCACTATGAAAACAAATATACTTATAGTAAAAAAAACCCATACCATTGACAATTTCATAACCAAGAAAAATGGTTCTCGGTTTATAATCTTTAAAAATTTAGGTAAATTAGCACATCATCCTCAGTCTTCCTTACACAAAGTAAAGTGCTTCATAGAGAACAATGTCAATAAGATGTATCTCAATTGGTGTTGACGCCTTTGCCAGGGTCATGTTGTCACGTAAGCAAACGTCATACGCCGTGTGCCAAAGAGCTTCCGGATAGTGCACCCTGTATCGACATTTTGGATCGTTATCTAAGTAAACAAAACGAATTATAATACTATCACACCTTTAAACTTATATGTCCAAGTATTAAACATCACCCATTCATATGATACATATTTAAGTATCAATAATTGTTATTGAATGTTTTGTATTCGTATAAACTCGTAGTTTTTCATTTTGTCATTTAAATATTGTTCAATCAGTCTTTTTTGTGCTGATATATTCCTATTCACCAAACCTTAAAGAAGGCTGGATGGTCAAGGAAATTCTCATCAGATCTACCTTAAAATTAAAAACATAGTATTCTTAGCCATAAACTATATTTTAGAAAGGAAAAAATCCATTTATTCAAGCTATACTAATTTGAAGATTTTCTATATCTTTTTTGACCACTTTGTCGCAGGGGTATTAACATAGTCTAAACATGGCCACTAACATCCAATCCTCTTTAAAGTTATTTCCATATGGTTCCAAGGTACTTAAGTATATTGCTTGGCTTTACAATATGTGTTTAATCGAGTCTGTAGCTTTTGCTTATACTATTATTGTATTTTTTTTTTTAATTTCTGCTTTCAGATTTACATATTTAATATTAACACATTCGTATTTTGTAGGTAACTTTATTCTATTCCTTATTCATATAAGATGTAAGAAAGTACGTGATAACTGAACTTACCCAGTAAACTCATCAAAGGTCTCGGACCAAATAAACACGCGATGATCAGGATGAATAAACTGAGCATCTGTAAACATTAACAATTAAGGGTATCGTATTTCAGCGGGTTTTAAGAACTGGAATTTTTCATATTCATAATTGTTATCCTTTAGCTATATCATTACAGATTATAACAAAAGTAACAAGGATCAAGTGTCATTTTTTTTTATTTTTTAATACACACACACACACACACACACAC
>WFKH01010931.1:71782207-71814944 GCA_016163765.1 Magallana hongkongensis
TATATATATATATATATATATATATATATATATATATATAATATTGACAAAAACAGTATAAAAGATTGCAAGTGCATACAACTTACAATGCAACAAGTCGTCTCTTAAAATATGAGGATAAAATTCAATTTTTCACATATACAATACTACAGATATAACTCATTTACACATGTGCTTGTACACTACTTGTAAAAGGTAGATAAAGACAGCGAGAAAGAGATAAACGAAAACAATTCTTGAAAAAAGTGCGGGGAGGGGGTTGTTATCTATTTCCTAATAAGTCTTATAATTGTGACAATAAATGTAGCCCTTACCCTGTGTCATAATAATAAGTCAAATATTTTTGCCAATGCCTCTCAAGCTCCTACAATCTACAGTTTTTTGAGCAAAATGTATTTCTTAACATATATTCTGGTTTTCATTAGATTTTTAAGTGTACTGAAACTCAGTTTTTGAAGTTCTTTATATTCAATTGCAAATATGTATTGCTTTATTATAAGAATGAACAGGTTATGCACAAATTCCTCTCCTTATATTTTCCAAATAGAATTGAGTATTTGTCAAATGTAACTTGCATTTCAAATTTCCTTAGCGACCACTCCTCACATAGTTCCCAAAGTTCTTTTACAAATATCAGTCTACAAAGTGGATTGGAATAGTGAATGCTTTTATTTATCGACTTTAAAAGTTACGTAATCGTTACTGCTAATATATTTGGAGAATACGTTAAAGAGATGCAATGCTTAATTAACTAACCATTAGATCCACCGTAATATCTTAAAGATGATTTCTAGTAATAAACTTTTTCATAAATAAAAGAAATATCCAGACATTTTAGGTTTAAAATTTTCCTATGTCCTTATACAAAACTCTTTGACTTAAGGAAATTTATATAGTCTAAAATGGCCCCGATCGTTTAGCCCTCTTAAGTCTCTTATTTGCCCAAAGGTAAAATCTGGATATAAAGTTTCCAAGAAAGGGAAGATTTTTGTTATTTCTTTTTATTTTAATATTTTTAAAATACAAATAACGAGAACAATGAAGCATTGAGAGCATTATTGGAATTGATTTTGACTTTAATGATACCGATAAATCTTGCGAGTTTGGTTTAGCATTTGGAAATAGATTTAGGCCATGAAACAAATAATGAATTATTAAACAAAACGTAATAGTCATATCTTCGTCAACTTGGAAATTCGCTTTCATTCTTATCTTAACGTTTCAAGTGTTTTGGTCAGTGTGATTGATACTGGTTGACAAAAATATCAATATGCCAAGTCAATAACCATAGAAAACTTCTGAGATTAAAGTTTGGTAATGTAGCGCAATAAACGTCTACAAAAAATGCAATTTTATCTCACAAGCATCGTGTTCTAAAAAACATTGTAATTTATTATGGAAGAAATTCTTGATTCTTTAAAACGTATATGTATGATTTAATGAAAAGTATACGTTATGATTCTAACAATATTGCTATGTTTTATTAATTGTGTTTTAAATCAAGATTGTATTTTAAATCAAGATTGTGTTTTCTTTTTTTTATTTACAATGACGCCCTAATTGAAAAAAAATTGTGTGGCCAAAGTATTCTTCACAAGTTGTTGTTCGAGTTGATACGGTTTTTTTTACACACTTTAGCGGTCGGTTTATATATATATATATATATATATATATATATATATATATATAAACATTTTTTATATGTGTTTTTCGCTAATGTTGAATTATTGTCTAAATGTATTTAAGTGTTTTCTTCCATTATCATATTGATATGTATTTTCTACAGTTATCTTTCTTTTTTTAACCTAGAGTTATCCTTTCATTATATAAATTTAGAGTTACTTTTCCTAATGTGGACTTCCTGTTTTGTTGTTTGTGTGACCAACACAAGGACAGTCAGTCCACCCAATATGTTTTTTGTATCCGTATTATGCCACAAACTTTTTTTTCCGCATACACAATACATTCGAAGCAAAGGATTGTTGTGTTCTGGCTATACTATCTGCAAGCCTAGGCAGAATAGTAAAAAAAGTGTACAGCTATGGATTACATGAATAGAATGATGCTTACATTGACTCCTGGAGGCCAAACCATGTACCAATTGAATCTTGACTACTACCTATGGAATCATGAAGGATAGGAGAGAACTTGAAAGTATTTTGACTGAATTTGATGATTCTTGCACCGACATCAAAAGATTTTATACCTATGTTAGCAACAGAGTTGAAAAGATTCATAAAGTTTCTTCACCAGAACAATGGAGCTATGTTCCTTCAGAACATAGTCCTGCAGATCAAGCGACCAGACCAATCGCAGTTGAAAGCATGAAAAACAGTCCGTGGCTTTGTGGTCCAAAAAAATGGTTCCATCAAGACCAAAACACAGTGAAGACAGCTACTCCTGATGAAAGAGTTTAAGTAGAGTACGAACTCGTCGACTTAAAAAGTGACAAAGAGATTCGACCAACGCTTCAGTTAAGAAGCTACATATTGGAGAATCATCCCTAGGGACTGGTAGATTCACTAAATATTCAACGTGGAATGGTTTGGTAGCAGGAGTCGCACGCCTGAAACATATAGCTAGGGTTTGGAGCGGAACAACACCGTGCAGAGGTTGGCATTTCTGTAATAAGGCAAAAGATGTCGAATTGTATCTTGAGACGGAGAAACACATTATTAGAGAAGTCCAGAATGAAGCATTCCAAGAAGAAATTAGATGCATTAAAGAGAACAAAGACCTCAACAAAGGAAGTTCGCTTTTGAAATTACACCCCTACTTAGATAGCGATGGTATCGTACGTGTAGGAGGCCTATTGTCCAAGTCAGATCTGAGCAACCATGAAAGGAACCCCATCATCATTCTTGGGAAACAACACGTTGCTACACTGTTGGTGCGCCATTACCATCAGCTTACGAAGCATCAAGGACGCCACTTCACTGAAGGCTCGATTAGATCAGCCGTCTATTGGATAACCGGAGCCAAGTAAATCGTATCTTCAGTAATATACAACTGTGTGACATGCAGAAAGATGAGAAGAAAACCTGAGCTTCAAATAATGACTGACTTACCTCAAGATCGGTTATCTCCAGGATCTTCATTCTCAAGCGTGGGAGTGGACACCTTTGGACCCTGGGAAGTCGCTGCACGTCGCACCAGAGGAGAACTGGCTCACGCAAAACGCTGGGCAGTGATGTTTTCATGTCTTTCTTCAAGAGTTGTTCATATAGAAGTGGTCGAAGAGATTAGTTCCTCGTCCTTCATTAACGCTCTGAGAATATTTGTCGCTATACGAGGCAGAGTACAGGAATTTAGATCGGATCGTGGCACAAACTTCTTGGGTTCAACCGAAAGTCTGGGAATTAACGTCATTAATGTAGAAGATGGACCTGTTGGACAGTTTTTGTTGGATAACAGAGCTGTATGGATATATAATACTCCACACTCATCCAACATGGGCGGCGCATTGGAGAGGATGATAGGCCTTACAAGACGAATTCTAGACTCTTTGTTGATTACTGGTACAGCAAAAAAGTTGACACACGAGACCCTCGTTACGTTCTTAGCTGAGGCTTGTGCCATTATTAACTCAAGACCACTGGTGCCAGTTTCAACCGATCCAGAGTACCTATTCATTCTTACTCCATATACCCTTCTGACCCAGAAAACAGACAAAGGAGGAGAACAACTTGGACCATTTTACAACCAGGACGCTTTCAAAGCACAGTGGAAAAGAGTTCAAGCACTTGCGGACCTTTTCTAGACACGATGGCGCAAAAAATACTTGGTCACACTTCAAAGTCGACAAAAGTGAACACATACAGAGAAACTTATCTGTCGGCGATGTAGTCTTGTTGAAAGATAGTTTAGCTCATCGTTGCGACTGTAATATGGCCGTGGTAGAACACGTTTTCCCGAGTGTGTCGGACCAGAAAGTTGTAACAGAGCTTCAAGTTATTCAGAACTGTTTGGTATTTTGTTCGTTTGGAATATTTTTTGTTCTTTTGTAAATATGTTTTCATAGTGACATCTAAAGATATCAGACGGGGAGTGTTATGTTTATAAACATTTTGTATATGTGTGTTTTACTAAAGTATAATTATTGTCTAAACATATTAAAGTGTTTTCTTCTATTATCATATTCATATATATTTTCTGCAGCTATCTTTCTTTTTTGAACCTAGAGTTATCCTTTCGTTATATAAATTAAGAGTTACTTTTCCTAACTGTGGACTTCCTGTTTTGTTGTTTGTGTGACCAACACAAGGACAGTCAGTCCACCCAACATGTTTTTTGTATCAGTTTTCTGCCACACACTTTTTTTTACCGCATACACAATAAATTCGTAGCACTGGATTGTTGTGTTCTGGTTATACTATCTGCAAGCCTAGGCAGAATATATATATATATATATATATATATATTTATATTTATATTTATATACGGACAGTAGATTCCAGGAAAAACGTGTTCAACTATCCACGACAAAAATGTTATTTCGGATGAAGGACAAATTATCAATTTAGCATTATAATCGTGATAAATTGGAAAGAATTAATTCTCTCAAATAATTCTATAAATGTTCATTAGAAAACAAAAAATACCCGATAGAATTATGTACAAATCATTAAATCTGTTAGAATATTATACCAGCTAAAACTTTGAATCGTTGACCCTTATCAGCTATTCACAAATCAGGTGTAGAGTGTGTACTTTAAAGAGATTTTTTTGTGTGTTGAAATAGGTTAATATTTTAATGTTGCGAAAAAAATTGAAATTGTCATAATTTGAATTACAACAAATATTATCAAGTATCAGGTTAAAAAGAACAAGCTATCGAATTTGCTGTATAAAAGTGCCTGAAGTGCTTGATTTATGATCAATTTTACCTTTATAATATATTTTATTTCAGAATGTCCAGTGTTGGTAAAGATAATTCAATATAAAGGAAAGAAACTCACCGAATCTTTTACATTACATCAGTCTTTTTACAATATAGAACTATCGTTATAATATCTTAAATGATTTTATATCGATCTGAAAATAAGATAAGATAAACTTAGATATATAAATACCTTCAAAATTCGTATCCAAGAAATGAAAGTATCCCGTGATAAACAATTCAAAATACCTCAAATAACTAATTCAATAGATAAATAAATGTCTGAATGGAATAGCATGTGATAGTTGGAAAGAAATAGTCAGTTTATTTGGTTAATTTTTTAAAAAAAATATTAACTTATTGATTAAACACTGTATTATTCATCCACATGCTACACAATAGATGTTTTGTTTTGTATTTTTTCTTCTGAAAATGAAAGTCTGCAGCAAAGATATCGATGGTGATACAGAAAATCAATCATAAGCCTACATCCGGTGTCAAATTCATTCAACCAGTCCCTGACTGAGTATCAGGTATATATTAATCAGAATCAGTCCATTAGAATTTAATTACGCGCAGCTCAGTTTAGACTGCCAATAAAGTCATTCAGACAAAAACGTACGGGAGATGTCTATTATGGCGCCAAGATAATTTGTAAGCCTTAAAATACTTGTTAGTGAATTAATTAGTGAAATTAAGCTATACCAATTTAAATATCACTTACAACAAATGCAATTAAGATCAACACTAGCATCAATTTAATTCTACCACTATGAAAATTGGGAGAAACCGATCTCATAGCAATTCTAAGTATGACAACATCTGCTTCTAAATAACGCATAAAGACTACCAATGCAGTTAAAAAATAATGAAGCTTCAAGAAACATGATTGAAAAATAACTTGTTTAATATTTTTTTTTTCAGTATGATGCATTTTAATAATTCGATTCGGTATTTTGTCTTTACAATATCTGTTTTACCTGATACTACCGCGTTTTGTTCAAATATATGGCATATTGTATCGCGATGCGCCTTCTTAAATCAATAAACTTTTGCAAAGAGATACGCTCAATTATTCGTAATAAGCCTTTTCAAGCAATTGTCTTGAATGTTAAGCAATCCCAAAAGTGCTGAGATCCAGAAAACATCTGAAAAATGAACAGTTATTCAAAAAATATACACCGTGACTTTTGACATATTTATCACAGGATCTGATGGATATGGCTACTAATTATATTTAATGGAATATCTTTAAGATCACAGCTCTTTTCATAAACTTCAAAAATAGTTGGAGATATCCATTAATTTAATTTTGATTTTTAAACGAGAATGCCCTTTCTAATGAACTATTTTGCTGACCTTTACTACAAATATATCTGCTTATGCTACGTAAATACCAAATATATTTGCTTGTGCTACGTAAATACCAAACCGCGTGACCACTGTAGATATAAATTGCAGTAGTGTTAAAGCTGTTGAAATATATTAATTTTATTTGCACGATTATTTTATAGGTTGAATGAAACACGTCCACCTAACATACGTATGCATGTTTTCATTCGCTGATATTTTTATTAAGCCGAGGTTTCCATCCGGTCAGTTTACCTAAGGTAAGTTCAGGTGGGGGTGGAGTCTAATTGATAAAGGTGTAAAGTCCCGGTGGAAATACGCTCGCTTGTGTATACAACCTGTGAGGGTCCATACATGTTCTTGGACAGAATGAATGCTTCAGTTTCTCTTATGGAATAGTTTGTATATACTTTTGACAAGTTTGCTTCCTTGCTCAAGGAGGGGAGAAAATTGCTCTCAACTTCCTCTCACCAACAGGGACTTTAGAGAACCACACTGCATCAGATTCAAGAAAACTTTCTTTTGGTGGCTGACAGCCTGTAAAAGGGAACATTTCTTGCTACAAACAAAATATTTGGGTTAAATTTTTATTGATAAAAATAATCTATTTTTGTGTCAATCAAAACTGCCTGTCACATTCAGGATGGAGTTTTAATTAGTACATATCGAAAGACAAAACTGGACAGTATATTGATCCTACCAAAACAGATAACAAATACATGTAAATATTGATAGATTTTTAAATAAGAAATTAAGTAGGTTTAGTTTTTCTCTGACTCAATTCAAAAAATTAAAATACAGACACAATTATATGCAAAACAAATCTTTATCTCTTGGCATAATCCCCGAAGAAGTTTCTTTGCCCAAACGATGCTTTTAGTCAACTCATCAACGACTTTCTTCACGACGTTTCGACCAGTTTCAACTCGGAACATATTTTTTTTATCATGGTATGCATGTTTTTATTCCCCCGCCTGCAGAAAAACATTCGGATGTCAAACTGCACTTTATTGAAGAGACCCTGTGGTGTATTTATAGACAGAGCATAGTTGTATACAATGCTTTCAAGTCAGTGTCTAAGATAATAGGATTGTGAACCACGTCTCCCTTCCCCATTCTTTTGACTTTGGCTAACACAGCTTTAAAACTAGTATTGCTATCGGTGAACGAGGAATCCTTCACTATATCCACTTTTCTGTTGAAGGGGGCGACTTTTAATACCTGTTGATGCCATGGCGAATTGTCTCCCCGGAACTTTACTTTGTAATGTGATCCATCTTCTCTACTTAAATCCATGTAGAAATGGCCTAGCTTCTCGTCTATTTTCACGTCGTCAAAGTCTTGAGAAATGTCATTTTCTCCTTTCGCTTTCTAATATTCTTTAAAAAGTTTAGCCGAACCTTTGTCTACCTTTTAAGTTTTGTTACTGTTCAATTTTCAATTTTAATCGCTTTCCTCTTTTTTCCCTGCAGTGGTTAGCACAAATCTGGAAGATGCCATTCTATATCGTTTATGCACGAATGCAGAAGATACAACAGTGACGTCAATTCAAAGGGCAACTACTACAATTTTGAAAAAGATCATTTTAAAGGGCAACTACTCCAAATATAAAAACTTACGGAACGCGGTTTCTGTATTAAATGCGATGAAATATCGAGATGAGTAGGCGAATCGTCGGCCATATTGCCGAATATTAAATCTCATCGAACGGACATAGAGACATATCCGGCAGTCACGTGCCATGTTTAAACGAATTAAAGTGGAACATTTCAGTCCAAGGGAAAACAATCCTATTTCCAAATCCTACTACAGAGAACAAGAATTTTAATCCCAGTGTTTCCTATATTTAAAAAAATCATCCGAACTTGCGACTTACAATGCAAATTAATTACAAAATTTGAAATGTTCTGTCAGTGTAAAACTAAATAATCGTACGAATTTTGATTTCCATATGGCCCTTTTACCTATTCCAGATTTCCGATCACCGCTTGAAACCAGAAATCAAATACAAAAGGTCCAATTTACATAGTATGATAATTTAAGAAAGCAGTTATCGGACGTTATTATCGCTCATAATTACTTTCACAGTATCCTTTGCTTATACCAATTACACAAACATCGGACAAATTTAAATCATTTCTGGAAATAATCAGATCAATTGCCTCTATTCTGTCCAAAGACATCCCAGGGCGAAAACCTATCGTTAAGCAAGTCATTAATTGTGGCTGAAAAGTGACTTCTAGGAGCCTAAAGAATATACGATCTTTAAGGTCAGACGACACGTTCCTCAATTTTATATAACTTTTTCCAGGAATTTTTTATTGCTTTACTACAATTTTGACAAGCTTTCTTCCAAAAATTTAGGGTACCTTACCAGGCATTTGTGCAAGATACAAGAGTATGCAATTTCCAAAACAATCTTATTGAAAAGACACTTGAATTGCTGATATAAAATTTTTTGGCATATATATATATATATATATATATATATATATATATATATTGCTTCTCTCTCACTGTTTTTGCATCCTTCCAAAACAGTAGGGGCGGTTTTCTGGGAATGGGTTTTTTGTTGTTGTTGTAAATTTCTATACTTATAAATTAAGACATTTTGCAAATAAACTACAAAATGCCTGCACCAGAATAACTGCTTACATCTTTGTTATTTCAACACGTGTGAGATGATGTCCGTAGGCTATAATTGAATTTTAACTGATAAGTAATTATTGTAAAAATAATCAAAAACATACTTTCATTTTCGATAAACAAGCCCGAAATAGCAAAAATGAGAGTAATGTGGTGGACACGCTTTGGCGGATCCAAGTCAGCCGTAGTTTGCATCAAAATATATACTTGCAATGGAATGATATTGAATGATTATGTAACGAATGAACATATTTACTTGTAACTTATTTAGAGTATACATAGAAGTTAAGATTTGACAAATGTTGAACAAATAAAATGAGCCAATTCGTTTCTTGAATGCGCGATTTTAGTTTTGATGGATAGAACGATAGAACTTTCCAGAACGGGGTAACCAAGAACGCGGGTTGACTAATTTAACGTCATGGCGAAAAGTGTAGGACGAGTTTATCATGCATCGCGGGCAGACAACCTGGATCGGACATCTATGGTTAATACAAAAAAGATAACAAATAAAATGGAATAATTTAAAGCGATTTTAGTTTTGATGGAAAAAACTTTTCAGAACGGGGTGCCCCAGGAACGCGGGTTGACTAATTAACGTCATGGCGGAAAGTGTAGGGCGAGTTAACCATCGGGTAGATACTTTGGATCTAACAACTTTGGTTTAAAATATGAAAATAAATATGCCTACACTGGCTTTTTTAATTTCATACATTTTTATACCATGACAGATTGGTAGTAAACCTTAGACATTAATTTGTAAACAATAAACAGATTAAAACGGGGAAGTTAAGTAAGGGGAGGGGGTGATACCCTCCCCATTTTTTTAAAAAAGCCCAACTTTTATCTGAAATTCTTATTTGGAACAGTGATAAAAATTCTAATGTAATTTGACCTAAAGAACAAAATTTAGAGATACGACGCACTAAATACCTACTCACTGGTTTAAAATAATATAAAAAAAGTTTTTTTCAATCCTGCAACAAAAAGAATTAAGGCCACGTACATATATATAACATCAATTTCAGTTTAGATTTTTCACCCCTGTCCGCTCATCTAAATATCCAGCCATGCAGTTAATTTTTTTATTTTAATTTTAAAGAATAGGCTAAGAAAGCAATTAAGAAAAAATTTGTATATACAACAATGAACAAAAACATATGGTTCAACATATTAATTAATATTGTATCATATTAATGTGTAAAGTGTTAATTAATTACCGCTTGCGCGGGATTTCATCTAGTATAAGAAATATGTCTGCTTCGACAAAACGTGGGGTAGTCCCCCGAACCTCTGTACCTAATTAAGACAATTTTATTACGGTTTAAAAGAAACGTACCTAGCAGAATGAGAATTATTCCTGACCGTCTGATCTCCGTTATGCTTAACTAAAGGGAAAATTAACTTGCACATGCGCATCTGTAACATATTCGTTGAAAAAGCGTTTGTAATTCGAGCGTCCAAATTAAAATCTTGCAGGTTCGTCTGCAAGAATTAAAATAGCGTGTTCTTCCTTGTTAAAGCGTTTGTTTTTCAAGCGTGCAAATAATAATGTTGCAGATTCGCTTGCTGCAAGATTATAGTTGTTAAGTTTGAACCACAGTTATTGTTCCTGCCAACAATATTATAATGTTTCGCTGGCTACGGTTATAATTTTGACGTGGATTTCGATCAAAATTATTGTTGGGTGATATTTTTATTATTTTGACCCAGGACACAATAATGATTTGATGATCAAAATTAATAATGGTGATAATTTTTTTTTTTTGCAAAGTTAAGATTAAAATTATTGTGGAAAGAAAATCGCGCTATTTTGGTAGTGTTGGGTGAAATTATTATTTTGGTCAACTATATAGGAAAACACAATAATAATGTGAGGGTACCCTACGGCTTTCCATAGTAATGAGGAGTTAGGTATTTAAAACGAAAATGCTTGACTGAATGGATAATAGCTAAGCAATAGAACTAAAAAAAGTTACCCAGCAGAACAAACTAACGGGCAATAAAAGGAAATAGATAGAGTTCTTTCAACATCGTTGGAAATAAAGTAAGTACTTAGTAATTTCTGCAACAATTCCTCAGTAATTCATTTAAAGATGTATGTTGAGAACAGTAATGTGGATTACAGAAACACTACCTAAAAAAAAAAAAGAAAAACGATGTGGTGTTTGGGGTAACATTCTGTATTCAGATTTGTTTTTAATTGTTAGAAATGAGTAATTGTGTGTTGTTATCTCCATCTAATTTTGAATGTCAATAAACGTCGTTTGTGAATTTTCTAAAACAAATTGTTATATCTTTTTTGTAATGCAACCTGACGTGAACTAAATTATGTCGTTTAATGTATAAATATGAAACTGTACGCCACCCAATTAAACAAGAGGCCCATGAGCCGCACCGCTCAACTGATTATAATCGGCCATACCCTTAACCAACGCATCTTCGAAAAGTGGTTATTGTGCCAACTATTAAGAATCGGGATGCTTTAATACATAATAATATTGCAAATGTTTGAACAATGCATTTCTAATTAAGAATATTTTTAAACAATTTTACCCACATATTCAACGTACAGCTAACTTGACTTCCGATACTACCTTAATTTAATTTACTTTCGATTGTAACCTTGGAACATTTTTAATAGTGTTGAAGGACAATAAATATAATCAAGCCCAAATCATTAAATAATCGAGTTAACTTTTTTTAAAAACAAAACAACGGCCAATATGGCGGCGCCAAGAAGCTTGAAAAAATTGTTTAGGCTGTAAGTACCATCAGACCTTGCTTCCTCCGCTCGCCTTTCGCTGCACTCGATAATATACTCATTTGAACAAGATAAAAACGCTAAAATCTATCAGTACAAACCTGATTTACAATCGCATCTCTTGGGTTCCATCCCCCCCTTCACCCTGGAAATAAGACTGGACTCTGTGGTACCAACGATATAACAATTGAATTCCCCTGACACTTATTTCAATTTTTAAGAATTTTGCACATAAAAGCCTACTAGCTATTTAGATCAGGATATTGTCTTCTATATACAATTTCACAATTCAACTCTACCCCCATCCCCGCAACTCCCACACCAAAAAAACTCTGAGAGATACACATGGGTGATACATATTTGTTAAATATAATTCGGTATATTACCTTTTTTTTTTTTTACAATATTTTAACATATTATAGTCTTTATGTTCCTCATAAGTATAATCTAAGTGCTGATGTCTACTTATTTCTATCATACTGGTGAACCCAATTCTGAACCCCTGGTGATCATGATTTAAACAAACTTAAATAAACCTATATCAGGAAGATAAAGTTTTGATATCATATACGCTTTGGTTTTTCTGGGTATTTTAAACAACCCTATCCTTTTTTTACTCTTTCTAAAGTATCTTCCCCCTTAAAAGAAATCTGACTTTTCATTGCAACAAACTTTAAGGCCTAAGTAAGTTTTGGGCTAAGACGTTCTGGAAAAGTGTGTGACAAAGTTGTGTGCATAATGACTATTGAATGTCTGCATTAAATTTTAATGTTATTCTATTTAAATAATAATGAAGATAACAAACGTTGCAGAATAAAATACGTAACCCGCGTAAGCGGGTTTTGTATTTTTTCTGCAATGATAGTTACCTTCATAGTCGGTTTGAATCATTAAGCAAGTTAGAATTTTATCGCTTATATTTACATATTTCCTTTAAACATTTATTTTTAAATTATCATACAGCGTATGTAAAAGTAGCTGTAAAATTATTGTTCATGCTAATGAGTATGAGATGAACGACATGGCCAATTCTTGTTTTCTGAAAATTTGACTCCGAAATCATCATAATAATTTCCAGTCAATAATATCGGTCTATGATTTTTTTAAGTTGCTATAGGTTTTCTGCTAATCTATGAACTCTTGAGAACTTGATCGTGTAGATGCCAGCCCTGTCAGTTTCTATAGAACCATGATTCACAATTGGTTTGCCTAAATAACAGAGAAAAGATACTTAAATACATGTATATGCAAAGTCAGGCTTTTTTTTCTTTTGCAAAAGTAAAGGTTTTTAAATTAAAAATGGCAATATATCCAATCAAGTATTGCTTCAATATGTATATAACAAAAATCCATGTACAAAGGAACATAATTTTCCCTATTTATATTCAGTCTGTCTTTTGATACCGCGGAAGTAAGACAATTGATATTCTGAATAGGAGGCTAGATGATCAACAAAATAACTATCATATCTGTCTTTAAATTTTAAATATATGTATGATTTTTTTCTGATCATACTCCATTATTTCGTAAGAAAAAAATCCAAATAATTTAGCTTTCAACTTTGAACATTTTCTATATGTCTATTCAGAGCTCTCGATTTAAAGGAGGTTATAAAGCTTTAAAATTACCAGGACTACCCAGTTCTTTTTAATAGGAATTTTATGTAATTACAGAATTCCAACTTATTCAATAAATAATGATTTGATATTCAGTTAATTACCATATATCTCATTTTTTTAACAATGTTTACTTAAAACATTTAAATATGTTCGCCATTACGTAATCAGCCACCTGTTGACTTATCGCATGGTCAATGTTTATCTAACGATTCCCAGTGAAGCAAACACTTGTCTCGGGTCGTACTTTATAGTTTAGTCAATTTCAGGGAAAGTTAACAATGTTATTTTTATTAAAACTCTTTTAAATTGTAATTATATGTCGCGTTATACATTTTTATTTAAACCAAGCAACTGTTTAGAAAGACCGATCGTTAATGTGTAATTTGCTTTTTAAAGTAGTTCTTTATCTCATTTATAACAAGACTTTTAACACTCAAATTTTGATTGACTATAAACAATACCTTATTGAAGCATTGTAAACATTAAAAACTGAAAAATAATGTTTAATCAAAATCATGACCATGCCCCTTTAAGTACCAAACTGGTTATAAGTGTAACCAATGTAAGTAATACATGTTTCAGTGTTTTTAATTAGTTGTGTGTATGTGTGCGTTTGTTTATCGTACGGTGTCCTGTCCATGTGTGAATGTCCACGTGTGTTCGTTTATGTTTACATGGTGTGACGTGACGGACCAAATGCCTGTTCGACCAGTCTACCTGTAGATGTTTTTTAACAACATACCAACGTTCCCGCTAAAACCATAGTTGCCCGCACACTAAGTAGCTGAATACCTGACTGTGCTTGGTAACTATAATTATTTTAATGCATTTATTCTGTTATAATTATAATAAAGTGTAACTGTCAATGTTAGTAATATTTATAAATTTATTGTAGTTCTTTCGTATATTTATTATTTGAGAGAATTAAAAAGTATAGTCACACCCTGTATGACTGTGTCAGTTATAATTTCTCTACGGACCTGGACTACAAATGACCCCACGTTGGGTGCCAATGTAACAGGTGGTGAAAAGTCAAGTCTCAACCGGGACTCGAACCCAGGGCCTCTGGCGTACCGTGCCAGCGCTCTAACCACTGAGCTATTGAGACCCGATATATCGACTGAGCCACACACCTGTTAACCCGTTGACATAAGGTTACCCCTACATTTTCAAGAGTCGCACATATATGCAGGCATGTACATTTTTTCGACATATCAACAATGTTAGTCCGCGGTCGCGTTTCCTTGCGTCATGTTTATTTTATCGATCTTACTCACTTTATAACCAGTTTTAACTAATCTTGTGAAGACTATTACAAGTTATCTCTTGTACTCTCCCTTTGTTTTTAATCGATTAAAACTTTGGTTTTGTGTTTTATCTATTTAATGCGGCTCAGTAGTTCTACATCAGGTAAAGGCGCTTTTAATTTGAATTATTTTGTTGCTGTCATCGTTGTGTATTCACCGCACCGCTTCAATTACATAATTTACACTGATGATGAATGACACTTTAATGCTTTATGATTTGAAAAATGTGCAAGTAATACTGTGCTGCAAGATTATAGTTGTTAAGTTTGAACCACAGTTATTGTTCCTGCCAACAATAATTATAATGTTTCACTGGCTACGATTTTAATAATATTGACGTGGATTTCGATAAAAATTATTGTTGGGTGACATTTTTATTATTTTGAACCAGGACACAATAATAATTTGATGATCAAAATTAATTATGTTGGTATTTTTTTTTTTACAAAGTTAGGATTAAAATTTTTGTGGAAAGAAAATCGCGCTATTTTGGTAGTGTTGGTTGAAATAATTATTTTGGTCAACTATATAGGAAAACACAATAATAATGTGAGGGTACCCTACGGCTTTCCATAGTAATGATGAGATAGGCATTTAAAACGAAAATGCTTGACTGAATGGATAATAGCTAAGCAATAGAACTAAAAAAAGTTACCCAGCAGAACAAACTAACGGACAATATTAGGAAATATATTGATTTCTTTCAACATCATTGGAAATAACTTACTAATTTCTGCAACAGTTCTTCTGATATTTATATAAAGATGTATGTGGATAACAGCAATGTGGATTACAGAAACACTATCTAAAAAAACTTAAAACAATGTGTTTTTTGGGTAACATTTTGCGTCAGTATTTATTCAGATTTGTTTTTAATTGTAAGAAATGATTAATTGTGTGTTGTTATCTCCATCTAATTTTGAAAGTCAACAAACGTCGTTTGTGAATTTTCTAAAACAAATGTTATTTTTATTTTGTAATGCAACCTGACGTGAACTAAATTATATCGTTTACTTGTAAAAAAAAAAAACAACAAAAAAAACAAAAAAACAACCCCCCCCCAAAACCCCCCCCCAAAAAAAACAAAAAAACAAAAACAAAAAAAACCCAACAACTTTACGCCACGTAATTAACAAAAGATCCATGAGCCGCATCGCTCACTTGATTAAATTCGGCCATACCCTTAACCAACGCATCTTCGAAAAGTCAAATAAACATATTTGTTGTTTTAGTGGTTATTGTGCCAACTATCTAGAATCGGGATGCTTTAATACATAATAATATTGTAAATGTTAGAACCATGGTTTTATTTCATTTAATCATTAAGGAAATTGTACGGCACGAAATGTAAAAATATTGAAAAAGCTTAAAATCCATAAAAGACGCCATATCTCAAAAATTTGATCATTGACTTCATATTAATGTTATGCCAGCAGAATAAGGTCGGTGTAAAAAGTTTAATACAATAAATGATGTGGTATTGTAACGTGTAGGGGGTAAGACTATCTGTCTGCCGTTACTGTGGGATAAGGGCCTGCGTAGAATCAGACCTCGGAGAACGAAACAAAGATAAGCGCGACGTATGTACAAGATCTTGGTCTCCCTAGACCAGGCTATGGATGAAACCGAGCACTGTCTCAAATATCAATTGGGTGTCTTAGAGCAGTGGCCCAAACCAATGTCTCAAACCAAGTGTCCCAAACCAAGTGCCCCAGCACAAGGTCTTCGTGCTACCTGGTGACTCTTCACCAGGATACTTCAACGTAACAAGGGTATCTGCGCTACTACTAGGTTTAAACAGTAGAGGTCCAACACCTCATAAAACCACAATTCCCTGCAGAGGATACCAACACCTCTAGTAGCCCTAATGCTCAACCGAGGATACCAACACCTCCAAGAGCCCGATACCCTAGAGAAGATGCCAACACTTCTCTTATCCGAAACCCACTATGTGTTCACCCTTACTAACTCTCTACTAAGCTGTAGCTAGCGATCGAGGATGCCGACACCTCAATCTCCGTCGAGAACGTTACCGCTACCAAAGTGTTCAACACTTAACTCGCAGAGAGCACTCACAGACAAGAGTTTCACGGAGACAGAACTAGGTGTGACCATGCTATCAATCTCTCTAACGCACTCGGAAGAGCCTTATATAAACAATTAATGGGTGTTTAGTTTCATCCATGCCACATTTTAAATAAATAATACTGCCTGTGTTATACAGAAACCTCTGTTATCTCTAAATCTAACTATTTATGTACAATGATTATTATTGTAAAGAAGAATCAATAATATACTAATGATTGGAGATAATTAACAAGCATTTAATTATGTAAATCAATACAACTAAGGGAGGTAACTCTTTCGACAAAAATGCGTGCCTCGCTACAGTATTATCATCATTCAATATTAAATTGAATCAAATATAGGTTTGGATTTGAAAACTGATAGAGGAAATTCAGACAGGAAATAAAAAAAATGTTACTGAAAACTTAATTCTTTATATTTATTCAGAGCCACTGCAATTCATAAACTGTACGTCATTTTTAAAAGAGGTTTATTATTTGTAATATTTTCACAATTCAGAAAATCTCCATCAAAGTGCAAAATTTTAAGGGATTTTTCTAAAATTTTCAAAAAAATATTCAGTGGCCATAAACTCAAAAAACTAGGTCATTTATTTTATCTTTTATTTATAAGAGCAAACAAAGTATACAACTTCAATAATTAGTGTACAGACATATTGTGTAATTCCTTAATTGTTTTATTAATGCTGCATATAAATGTACATGCTATCATTGAGATGACTTTTAAAAAGTCTCTTACTAATTGGTTGTCTTAAAAACAACATATTATCATATGCATAAAAATAAAATGTTTAATTTTGGTAGATAATTTCTTATTGTTTATGAAATAAAGATTAGCCGATAATCTTTAGAGATGCATACATGTAAAAAGGACATAATTGCGTGTGAGATAAAAAAAAACCAAAACACTTGTGTATAAAACTAGGAAAAAGTGGTATATATCTTTCTTTAAGTACAAATTAGGCTATTCTTTACATATTCTCTCATACCTTGAGAGGTTTCATTTTTCTTTTCAAATCTACATAACATCTTTCATTTGTAGATTCTATAAGCAACATAAGATATAATATTATTACAAAAATGTACCTTACAATTATTTTCATAACAGAGACCTATAATTACATGTTTCCACATAATGTCTAATTGCATAATCGTACACAGTTTTGACCATATTTCTTTAACATTGTCACATTCAAAAATTAGATGTTTAATATTCAATATTGTGTCTTAACTTACATTGATGCAAAAATGAATTGCAGCTTAATATATTTCTCAATAATTTGTAATTAAATTCACATATGTTCTTATCATATATATTTTTAATTTTATTAATGTATATGCTTTTCCATTTTTCTTTTGGAAAGTTAAACATGTTCTAATAATGGGACTGATAAATGGATTTTTTGAACGTTTTAAAAAGCGAATTTTCATAGAAGAATTTACATTTTTTGTCTGTTTTTGTATGACATCCTAAATGAAATGTAAAGCTTTTCACAAAGTTGTTGTGTATAGACTACATGTCATATCAAAATTCACACATTGTTGTCTTATAACCTTTCGTAAAATATTATATTCACATAACCAATTACATGTTTCTGACAAAATATCAGATAATTCATTTAGTGTTTTCATTTTGCCATCTTTCTTAAAAAGATCTTTTACATATAATATTCCACTTTTTATCCATCTTAGAAAACACAACGTTTTGCCTTTATACTTAAACAGTTCGTTATTCCATAGAGGTTGATGTACAAATATTACATTTGACATGTTAAGAATGTTTTTTTTGTTTTTTTACAACCATTAAAACAACAAAATATTTCTTGGTTAAATTTAGGAAGATGATTAATAACTGTTAAATCTTCTATATTTCTCTCAGTCGTTGATAATATGTAATTCAAATTAAGGTTGACCATGTTCAAATAATAATTAATTACCTCAGTAATCAAACATGTCTCCGATAATCTATTAACCCAAGATGCTTTCAGTGCTTTTAACTTAAGTTCTGTCTATTACACCGATCCCGCCTTCTTTTATTTTTCCTATTAAAGTATTTCGTTTAATTCTGTCAAGTTTGTTCCAAATAAAATTGAAAATCGCTCTATTGACTTTCTTAATAAAATCACTTTCAGGAAGTGGGAGAATAGATGCAATGTAAATTAATTTTGACACAGCGAATGTACATTGACTTCGGATATATATGAGCCGAATAAAGCTGTATCTGATATATTACCTTAATTTACTTTACTTTCGATTCAAACCTTCGAACGTTTTTGAAAGCGTTGAGGGACAATAAATATCATCAAACCCCAATCATTTTATAATCGCTTTAACTTTCTTCAAATAAAACAGCGGCCAATATGGTGGCGCAATGGAGCTTGGAAAAAATGTTTAAGAGGCTGTAAGTATCATGAAACCTTGCTTCCTTCGCTCGCCTCTCGCTGCGCTCGATAAATATTCATTTGAACAAGATAAAAACGCTAAAATCTATCAGTACAAACGTAATTTACAATCGCATGACTTGGGTTCCATTACCCCCCCCCCCCCCCACACACACACACACACACACCTTTCCCCTGGTAATAAGACTGGCCTCTGTAGTACCAACGATATAAGAATTGAATTACCCTCATTCTTACTTCAACTTTTAATATTTTACACATGAAAGCCTACTAGCTATTTGAATCATAATATTGTCTTCTATATACAATTTCAAGTCAATTCAAGCCCAGCCCCATCCCTGCAACATCCACACCCAAAAAAAAAAAACCAAACGAAAATCTGACAGATACACATTGGTGATACTTTAATCCGTATATTAGCTTTCTTTTACAATATTTTGACAAATTATAGCCTTTTAGTTCCTCATAAGAGTTGATTTCTACTTATTTCTATCATAACCATCTTCGATAGCCAAGGGTTTACGATCCACTCTGCTCCTCTACAGCCCTTGGCGAATTTAGCTAATGTTTACAGAAATAGCACAGCGCCGTCTAGCGATAGAGTTAAACTGGAGCAGCTGAAATACGTTTTTTTTCTTTGAAGATGTATTGGAAGAAATGGTTATGAAAAAACAAATGAATAATTTTAAAACCCATATATTTGTAACTATATAGCATATGTAATTATCTAATCACATACAAATTGTAACAATGATTGCATTTAAATTTTGTTTGAAAACACAACGAACTTAATGGCCAACTAGGAGATTCCCTGCGATCGCCTTGCTTCTCAGCCAATCAGATTCCGTTGCGCGAGTTTAAATTTGTCGGCTAAATCTGCCAAGGGTTATAGAGGAGTAGAGTGGATCGTAATCTTTGGCTAGCGAAGATGATCATAACTTGTGAACCCTTTTCTGATCCCCTGGTGATCATGATTTAAACAAACTTAAATTAACCTATATCAGGAAGATCAAGTTTTGATATCACATACTATTTGGTTTTTCAGAAAATTTTTGAATTACCCCATCCTTTTTTCACTCTCTCTCAAATTATCTTCCAGTTTAAAAGAAATCTGACTTTTCAATGCAACAAATTTCAAAGCTTTAGTATTGGGGGAGGGGGGAGGCTAAGAGGTTCTAGAAAAGAAGACAAAAATGTGAAAAGCGTACGGCGACGACAAAGACGACAATAACGTCGGCGACATACATTGGACAAATGTTCATTAGAAAACTTAACTTCAACGTTCGGCTACTTGTTTTACTGATATTATGCTTGTTTAAATGATCATACGATTGTTATACATTTTAGGGATGTAAATTATAATTAAAGCAGTTTAATAAAAAAGAACAGAAAATTATATGTTTGTAATAACATCTTTAAAAAAGTGTTTAAAAGAATCTTTAATTTTTAATTTTATTCTTTAGAAACTCTTGATGTCACAATTTAAGTCCATTCTTACTTTCCATACATTTTGTTTTACTTTTATAATGTTACTAATTTATTGTCAGAGTTGCTTTCCATAGTTTAAAGTTTACTCAGCCGGTTTTACTTGGCGTGTTCTAATCCCGTGCATTTAGGAATGCAGTCTGGATGTAGCAATTGGAGAGAGCGGACGTTTCTATCCAGCTCCCTTATTTCATATAAAGCAGTTCTTCACGTAACATAAGTATTACTGACCAGAGTCCAACTATTCTGTTTTATTATTTTTTTTGAGACGGAGTTAACGCCGTATTTATTCCTAAAATGGCCAGATGACCTTGTTTTATATTTTCCGTGAGTAATTTAGAAGTATTTGGAAGTAAAGAGTGATAATGAGTATTTGCTCATATGAAAACTATTAAGTTTAAAGTAAAAAGTAAAAGTATATGTATTGTTGTTATGTAAACATGTAATGTATGTATATATAGAGTAAGGCGCGTAGTTATTGTCGTAAAATAAATGTATTTTTGTAGTACACAAATATATGAAAATGAAGTACGTGTTCGAGTCTAATGATTGTTTTAAAGTAAAGTAAATGTAGTGAAGTAGTAAAGTTATGTACAGCAAAATGTGCAAATATAAGTTTGAATACAGGAAAATGTATTGAGTAAAGTAATGTCAATAAAATGCAAGTATGAGTAAAATAATGTTATCTGCGTATTTATCATTTCATTTATATTTCAATCCCTTTTTGTACCTTATATTTGAAGTCATTGGAAAAGTTGGAAATATATCTGTCAATTAACACCTGAATAAAAACCTTATAAACTTACTGAGGCTTATTATTTTGGAACCGCGAAGCCACTCTGTGACATTTGGATAGTACTATTTAATGACGAAATAATGTCAAATTCAAAGTTTAAACTAACTGGAGAAAACACCAATCTGGCTCGTGTGGCCCAGATGATATTGGGTCCATGCACTAACGTACTACGTGATGTTCTTAGGAAGGAAATTTCTCCGTCCAATTTGGAAACGAAAGTCAGAGCGTATATTACAAAAACAAAGAAACCTCTGATCAACCAACACCAAGAGACACTCGTATACAGTAAAGATTACTCAAATTTCGATGTTACTTTACTGTACTTTCTATTACGGAATATGTGCTCGATCCAACAGCATTCCAACAAATGGGAAAACAGCCCAAATCCCGGAGATAAAAGTGTGTCAGCAAACATCGAACGGATTCGTCTGATAAGAAATGAATATGGACACAATTCGGAAAGATCTATCTTCGATACAGACTTTAATATAAAATACCAATATATTAATGACATTGTTCAAGAGTTGGAGAAGTACTTAGGTAGTTCTACCAAATACCAGGACGAAGTTAAGGAACTGAAAACCTGTACCATGGATCCTACACAAAGCGAGAAAAATATAAATGAGTTACTTGACCTCTATAAAAAAATCGAAGATATTTCAGGTATTTTTCTTTTCACTGTTTAAAAAGCAAGAATTATATTTGTTGAAACATAAAAACAAACCTGATACTTACTACATAATTTTATTTTACAGAGAATGTCAAAGAAATAAAGAACACAGTTCTGCCTTGGAATATAAAAGGTAAGACTTTCTGTAAAATGAACAATAATAAATTAAATTTAATTAAATTAAAATGAAATTAAAATTGAAAATAATGAAAAATAATAACTTTAAATTATATATAACTAGCTTAATGAAAAACCAAACATATTTTAAAAAACCCAAAATATACCAACACAGACCCTGAAACGTACTACTACACCGGTTGCACGGTTCGTTTCGGTCCGCTTTTTTGAACGGTACGGTTCGCTTTGTGAACGGTACGGTTCGTTTTCTGAACTGTACGGTTCGCTTTGTGAACGGTACGGTTCGCTTCTTGCACGGTACGGTTCGCTTATTGGACAGTACGCTTTGCTAAAAATAGCTGCACGCCTTGAGAACGGTTAATGCGCTTTATTAATGAGGTAGGTCGTGGCCTGAACGCTTTTATTTTTTCGATTTATTTTCGTTTAATTTCTGCCCTATTGACTTTAGTAGAGTGAGAAGTATTCTAAAGGTTTTTTCCTTTATTTATATGATGTATTATTTTAATTTAATTGAAATTAAAACTTCCTTCCGTTCTCCCGTTTTTGATACGACGTGTGAAATGAATATGCATTGAAAACCGAGGAGCGGAGGGAAGTTTTATTTTGACTGGTTTGGTATTATTCGTATTTAATTTTAAATAAATGTACCTATTATAATTGGTGAAAAGAACTGTTTGACTTTAATCCGATATATATTTACTACATTGTAGTATTGAAGTCATTAAATACTTCTAATTCATTTAAAATTGCCATGAAAAATCGCTTCGACTTTCTTACAACATTTCTTTAGAATCCTAAATCGTTGTATTTATTTTCAGCCAGTTGTTATTTTGACAAGTATCTTTCTATTTCTGTATTCATAATTCTTATGATAATTTTTTTATTCGTATTGTGGCCGATCAAGTTTTGCTGGTGAGTAGACAATTTAAAAATGTACGCAAAAATGATAAAATAAAATGAATTTTAGTATTTAAATCTTAAAATCAACTTTAATAAAATTACTCGTCATGGATAATCAAATATTAATTCTATGTTACCTGCATTTGTTCGTATACACAGGTCACCGAATCCGTCACCGCTTCTCTTACTTGAAATAACATCGTGTGTATAGTCAAAATATGACTATTAGTTTTTACTTTTTAATTAAACCATTATACATGTACTTGTAATATATTAAGATATACGCAATTGAATTTACAAAATAAGTGAATAGCTTTTAATGGCAATATGTATCATTTTGTTGGAAAAGTGTCCGTTCTTCACTGTATGCATGTGATTTAGCAGAGGTTTTAAATGTTGGAAAACTTATTTTAAAAAACAAACCTCAGCGATATATGAACATGTGTCACTTACTGGTCTTTGATTGAATTATATTCTTGTACAAAGTACATATGGTGAGAGTCTTTTATGTGTTCGATGGACCGGGTCTGTGAATTGACAGTTTTTATTGAACTTTTTTAATATTTATTTTCCTTAGAATGATACATGTCATATACCTATTTATTCACATAATTGTTGTAAACAGGACGCGGAAAAATGCCCGGTAATCAACCATGTTAAAAGTGATAAAGATATTAAGAATATATGTAAAAGAAAATATGACAGCGGGAAAAAGGGACACTGATCGCCAGTACATATGTTACTATCACAGTCAAAGAGAAATGATTGTCAAATAATTTCAAATAGGAGCAACCTCTTAAATATGGATTTAGGACCCCCCCCCAAAAAAAAAAATGATTTTTTTTTCATTCGAATATTTTCCATTAGCTATGTAGGAGGAGCTACGTAGCACGCGGCGCATGGCGTGATCTGTAATACGTAAATTGTTTGACAGACGTAGCACGTGGAGTCCTGAAATAAAATCCCGCTAAAATGACGGACTACAGAAACCCAGTTAAGCGAAATAATTTAATTTAAGTATTATAATTCACACACAAAAACTTTCTTTCTCTCTCTGTCTCTCTGTCTCTCTCTCTCTCAGTCTTCATCGAACGACAGTTGTCAATTTAGCCGTATATGGAAGCTGCACGCTTATTGCACTGTACGGTACGCTTGTTTGGTTGTTTTAGGACGGGTCTTGCATAGATTATCATTGCATGCTTTTTGCACGGTACGGTTCGCTTTGTGAAAAGTACGGTTTGTTTTGTGAACGGTACTGATTGTTTCTTGCACGGAACGGTACGGGTCGTTTTAGAGGTGTAGTAGCACGTTTCAAGGTATGTAGTTTAGATACGAGGTTCATGAGTTTTCTCTTTTCCGTTTACCGATAGGAGTGTTAAATACAATACAACCTACGCAATGAGAAGGTGTTTTGCTGCTGGTTAGTTGATTAAATAAATGGATTGTTATCATTACTGTTAATCAACATGGTTAAATACCTATTATGTTCTGATATACTGTTGGTCTGCTATTAAATGTGTGTTCATGATGTAATGCTCCAATTTAGTTTAAAAACACATAACACCACCCCACCCCCGTACACATTTTTAGAAGTATGCTAAAAATTATAAGAGAAAGTAACAGATATAACATAAAAACAGAACATAAATGTACTATGATTCCCCCCCTCCTCCCCCAAATGGGAAGGTGGCATTTAATGAATATTAAACTCAATGGTTTACACTTGTTTTGGATGAATAAAAATATGGCACATGGTGAAGTGTTTTAGTTGTAAGGTTGGCGCAAGGACATGCATTTATAATTTACATACAAATGTTAAATATAAGAGTAAGATGATTAACACAGAAAATCCACAAAAATATACTTGCTCTTTTATATTTTGTTTGTTTCTTATCAAGATTTACGAGTTAAATCTGATGAATTACACTGCCGACATCTGTGCACTAACAAAATCGATGTTAGGAATAGAAACGTTGTATGAATCAACATCTTATTAAAACAAGTCGGGTATGTCATAGCGCTAACCTGCTTATCTGATATCGTTTACGTCACCAGACGGTTAAGGATAATGACATCATGATATAACACTATAGTGACCATTTGCTCTAGGATGGGCATAGAAGAAACACAATAAAATGCAGCAGAATGTGTGAAACATGTTATTTATGAATTATGAATAGTTTATTAACATACAATTCCAGCTTTTTACAGACCCCTTGTTTGTACTGACGTTACTTTGTTTATCCTCGTGTTGTTATGGCACCAGTTATCCCTTGCTGAAAAAATTTGTAAACCGTTTTTCTTATATAATAGTGGTGATCTCAAACTAAAAGCATAAGTAGCAAGCGACTTTGGTTATTTAAACGCTCCAAAGTATGGGTAACCCCTTCCATGCTTTGGTCCTAGAAAACCTACTAAACCAGGAAACTTAATATCGTTTATTCCTGCCCCAACGCACACTCATCAATCATGGATTCCCTCTAACAATGTGAGCTTTTCATCGGCACCTTGCTGACCTTCTGCTTGACCTCAAATACAACTCAATACTGTGATTTTATACATATTCGTTTTAACCAATTGTTGTGGGTTTGGAAATACAAAATGTAATACCAATTTTATTAATGCATACATTTGTTTTAAGCTCACCTAAAATGAAAGCTCAAGTGAGCTTCTCTGAATCAAGTTTGTCTGTAACCCGTATGTCAGTCTGTCTGTCGGCCTGTCTGTCTACTTGTTAATTTTTTATTTTTCGACTTCTTCTCCAGAACTTCTCAACCAAAGTTAACAGATAGCATAAATGGGCATTTAAGTTTGATAAATAAAAAAAGGGTCATGGCCATTTTGAAGACGGATAATTAATCATTAATGAAAATATATATTGGTATTTTCAAAAGTCTTTTTTTCCTAAAAAAAAACCCAATTTGCCAGAGAAGCTAAAGTCATGTGTATTTAAATCAACAATGGTCGGCGTTGTCAAATTTTCACAGAAGAATATAAATAGAAACATCTTCAATTTTTTCTCTCAAAAATCAATTAGGCAGATAAACTGCAACTTATGTGTAAGCATCTTTAGGTAGTGCAGACCAGTTAGTTAAAATCGTGATCCACGGAGTAGTGTGGGAGCGCAGTTTGGGATCGATTTTTTTTATGTAAGAAAATATGTTGAAAAATCTTTAAAAGTCATCCTTTCTAAAACCAATTGGTTAGAACAGTTGTAATTTTTGTGGAAGCATCTTCAAAAATTGGTATTCAACAAACCACAGTATAAATCAAATTTACAAAATAAAAAATAACCGACAATTTCACGTTCTTCCAGTTTAAATATCATTTATTAAATGTAAAAGTAAAAATCCAGAACAGAATGTAATCACAACACAATCACCGTCTTAGTGCAAGTGATTTTGCAATTTCTAGTTTTTGATATAACACTGTTTTAATTTATTTCTGTCAATGTTGATATGTTATAATTACTAAACAATGAGTGTAAATACTGCAGTTAAATACTGAATTCAGCAAATATTGCATGTTTTTAGCAACTCATATTTAATTTATTTTCTCAGTTATATATGGAAAGGACGTCCTTAAATGGAAAGAAGATGACATTTATTTTGTTGAAACTCACAACTTTCAAGCGATGCTAGACAAAGTTAGACAACATCCGTTTGTGACGTTTGTTGGTGTCCCAGGCTCAGGAAAGACAACTACAGCCCGTCATATCGCCCTTCTACTGCAAGAGAAAGACGGGTATGAAATATTACCAACCAAAGACATTAAGGACATTGAAATGTATTGTGACCCTCGCAATCCACAAGTGTTTGTTATTGATGATGTCCTAGGTGTGTTTGGGTTTGACATGAAGGAACTTGAGAAGTTCACTATGTATAAAGATAGATTAAATGAACCTTCAATGCCAGACACCAAGGTTCTTTTGACATGCCGAGAGGTAGTTTTCAAACATGAAGCTTTTTCAGGATCCATTTTGTCAAATAAAAAACACGTAGTTCAGTTACACAGGGAAAAGAATGCTTTAAATGATTAAGATAAATATGATTTTTTTGCAAAATACAACTTAGATAAAAATTTGTTATCAGCAGACACTTTGTCAAAAATATCGAAAAGTTTTCCATATCTATGCAAATTGTTTTCAAGAAAGGAAGAGTTAGGACATTATGGGCCACAGTTTTTTATTTCACCAGTTCCATGTATAATGGAGCTTCTGGACAACATGAAAATAAGGAACAAGGTTCATTATGCTTCATTAGATTTATTAATGACCAATCAAAATTCATTGTCAGAAAAATTTTTTTAAAAAAGAAGACAGTACGTATTTTGATGAAATGAAGTTCCAGGTTTTTAAAAGATGCAAAGTTGACCCTACGACCTGTAGTTTTTTTTTTATTGATGCATTGACTGAAATGGAAGGGACTTACACTGAGCAAAGTCAAAGTGAGTTTAAATTTATTCACGATTCCATGCTTGAAATAGTTGCTTATCATTTTGGTCGTCAATTTCCAGAGCTAATTTTGCAATATATGGATAGTGATTACATTGCTAATTATATCAAACCAGACAAATACAAATGTAGGAAACGTAAAAGAGAAGAAGACGAATTAGAACAAACAGTCGATGCGAAGAAAGACAGTGATACAGTTGCCGACGAAGAATATGTGCATGATTTGTGTATAAAACTACAAGAGTCCCATTACCATTTACTTGCTGCTCGTTTGTTTGAAGATATACATAAAGGCGAGTTGTTTAATGTTTTTGAAAACGAAGCGTTAAAACATCCTTTGTTGCTGCAGAAGTTTTTGGATGTGATGAAGAGTAAGCCTTATTCGGAGTTGTTTACCGTATTTCTGTCAGAGTTAAAAGAACAACAAGTTAAACGAGCGAAAACATCTAAAAAACATTTTTACTCGAGCAAGTGTTATAATCTGCTCATGAATTCAAAATGGAATAACGAAGATTGTGACTTTTACACGTGTGCTCTGCCATTGACTGGGTTATATTCTATGGACACAATCGAATTTTACAGTTTATAATAGATCAGATCATAAAAAGCACAAAAACGGTCAATGTCCTATTTCAAACTCCCTTCAACATTCGATCAGATGACTTTTGTACTACAGTGCAGGGTACAGATTGTAATAAAAGAAATGAATCAGATATCGATGAAAACAGTGCAGGGAGATGTGATATGTCAGAAGATGAATCATGGTTCGATTTATGCTCCGAAACAGACGGTCTAGAGCAATATTTTGGTACCGAAAAAATCTTTATTGAAAAGCGCCGCCTACTTAATCTTAGTTGTTATAGTGGTGACCTTCTGACTTTCCAAACTTTACTTAAATATCATGATAAAGATGTCCTTTTTTCTGAATCATGGTTAGAACACGAACTGTTAGATGATGATGATGATAAATGGAATATTTTTAATTCACCAATTGTTGTTGCAAGTAAAACTGGACACTTGAATATATTTCTTGAGCTGTTAAACCTTAATGCAGATGCAAATGACGACAGTTATTGTGATAAATCACTGGTTGTTGCATGTTCAGAAGGACATTTAGATATAGTAATCGAATTGTTAAAACATAAAGCAAATGTAAATATAACAGATTCTGATATGACCCCACTCATTGTCGCGTGTTTAAACGGGTATTATGATATAGTACTTGAATTGATAAAACACGGAGCAGATGTCAATATCACAGTTTTTGATAATTCACCTCTTATTGCTGCTTGTTCAGGCGGACATATAGTTGTTGTACTTGAATTGATAAAACATGGAGCAGATGTCAATCCGATAGATACTTATCCGACTCCACTAATTGCTGCATGTAAAGAAGGACATTTTGATATAGTACTTCAATTGTTAAAACATGGAGCAGATATCAATCCGACCATTGCTTATCGGTCCCCACTAACTGCTGCATGTAGTGAAGGACATTTTGATATAGTACTTCAATTGTTAAAAAATGGAGCAGATGTCAATCCGACATATTCTTATGAATCACCCCTTACTGCTGCGTGTTCGATACATTTTTTTTTAAAGGGAAACAATCTGTTAAGACAAGGTGAAGGTGTCGATACCGGATATTTAAGAGATACATCCAAATATGATGCATGCTCTAAAGTTCAGTTAGATATGATACACGAACTCTTAAAATATAAAGCAGATGTCAATATCAAAAACTGTCGAACTTCACCTCTTTTTGCTGCTTGTTCAAATGGATATATAAATGAAGCTACTGTACGAAAATTGTTAAAACATGGCGCAGATGTCAATCTGACTGTTACTTATGGGTCCCCACTCATCGCTGCATGTATAAAAGGACGTTTTGATGTAGTACTTGAATTGTTAAAACATGGAGCTGATGTCAATATCACAGTATTTCCTTATTCCCCACTTATTGCTGCGTGTTCATTTAAGTCTAAGAGTTTAGATATCATATCCAAACTGCTAAAACATGGAGCAGATGTCAATGCCAAGGTTTCTAATAACTCTCCACTTCTTGAAGCATGTTCGAAAGGACATTTAAATATAGTCCACGAACTGTTAAAACATGGAGCAGATGCCAATGCCAAGGTTTCTAATAACTCTCCAATTTTTGAAGCATGTTCAAAAGGACATTTAAATATAGTCCACGAACTGTTAAAACATGGAGCAAATGTCAATGCCAAGGTTTCTAAAAACTCTCCACTTCTTGAAGCATGTTAAAAAGGATATTTAAATATAGTCCATGAACTGTGAAAACATGGAGCGGATGCTAATATTACAGTTTCTGATGATTCCCCACTCATTGCTGCGTGTTCATATGGTATTTAGATGTGATAAATGAACTCTCAAACCATGGAGCAAATGTTAATATGACAGTTTTGGGTAAGTCACCACTTACTGTTTCATGTTTAATTCATTGTGATGAAATGAGACATCTGTATTACCAAGGAAAATATGCCGAAATCGGATACTGGGGGAAAATTATAGATTTATGTTCGAAAGTACATTTAAATATAATACGCAATCTAATAATCTAATGGAGCAGATGTCAATGGCAAAAACTGTACAGATTCACCTCTTATTGCTTCTTGTTTAGAAGGTCATTTGGATATGGTTAGTGAATTGTTAAAACATGGAGCAGACGTCAACATACCGCTGCTTGTTCAAATGAACATTTGAGTATTGTAAATGAATTGTTAAAACATGGAGCAAATGTCAACCTCACAGTTTCTGACAATTGACCACTTCTTATGCTTGTTCAAAAGGTCATTTGAATATTGTAAATGAATTGTTGAAATATGGAGCAGATGTTAATATAGCAGTTTCTGATGGTTCATTTCTTATTGCTGCATGCTCAAAAGGGTATTTAGATATAATAAGTTTACTATTAAAACATGGAGCAGATATCAACATCACAGTTTTTGAACATTCACCCCTTATTGCTGCATGTTCAAAAGGGTATTTAGATATTATAAGTTTACTATTAAAACATGGAGAAGATGACAGTTTCGGGTAATTCACCACTTATTGCTTCGTGTCTAATAAATTATTGGGTTATGAAGATTAATTTGTCAAACAAAGCAGCATATGCAAATACCATTTCTGATGATACATTATTTCGTTTGTCATGTTCAAAAGTTCATTTAGTAATTAACTGTTAAAACATGGGGCAGATGTCAATATAACAGTCTCTAATAATTCACCCCTTATTGCTGCATGTACAATAGGACATTTAGATGTTGTTCTTGAATTGTTAAAACACGGGGCAGATGTCAATATCACAGTTTTTGATAATTCACCCCTAATTGCTGCATGTACAGAAAACAATTTAGATGTAGTTTCTGAGTTGTTAAAACATGGGGCAGATGTCAATATTACAGTTTTTGATAAGTCACCCCAATTGTTGCATGTACAAAAGGACATTTAGATTTAGTTCTTGAATTGCTAAAACATAGGGCAGACGTCAGTATCATAGTCTCTAATAATTCACCCCTTATTGTTGCTTGTTCAAAGGGACGTTTATATATAGTACGTGAACTGTTTAATCATGGAGCAAATGCAAATATCATAGTTTCTGATAAGTGCCCGCTAATTGATGCTTGTTCAAGAGGACATCTAGATAATACGTGAACTGTTAAAAAATGGAGCTGATGTCAACATCACAAACTCTCAAGATTCCCCACTGATTGCTGCATGTTTAAATGGATATTTAGACATAATACGTGAACAGATAAAACATGGAGCAGATGTCAATAGAAGAGTTTCTGATGTGTCACCATTTATTGCTGCTGGTTTAAACGGTCGTTTGGATATAATAGTTGAATTGCTAACATAAGGAAAAGATGTCAATATAGCATATGTAAATTAATCATCTTTTTATTAATTTTGCCTCCAAAAGCCATTAAGATATGATATGTATACTGTTAAAGTATAGGTTATGCATTGTATAAAATGATACATCGTATTTTAAGTACACTTTTAATTCGAAATAAAACTTTAATTAAATTTCGTTGAATAATTAAAACAGATATTAATGTTAATAGCCTGATTTACACGATATATACGTGACATCGCCAAGTCATGAATTTACGTATTTTGTAGGTTTTTATTTCAGAATAATTATGCGTTAAAATTTGAAAAAAACCTAAACAACACAATATTTAGAAATATATATATCATAGACTTTAATAACAAGTTAAGACACATTTCCGTCCATTTAGAATAACTAGGTTGTACCGTTCTCTCTAGATCAAATAATAAAAATGCAAGACATGAGAGTTTTGGTACGATGAATGTTTTGCTTTCGATAGATATAAATCACTCAAAAATGTTATGGAATTGATATATTAACCTAAAAGTAACAGCAATTTTACAGGTTATCCTAAATGTGGTTCCAACATTTAAAAAAATCATATGTCATGTGTTAAATGAATTAGACAGTCATAGGACATATGCTCTGAAGGAAATAAACTAGATTCTCATGTCATTAGTTATATCATTAAGCTACGTCGATGACTTTGAAGAGCCATTGGTAAAACTGATTACACATTAAATCATCCAATTTTCTACTCTAGAAACAGTTGTTACCTAATGAAAACATGATAACAAATGGAAATAGAGCATCTTGGCCAATCTTATATAAAGGACTAAATTATTAAGTTATATCAGACTATCCTCACGCTTTATAAAATATCTTTTCTGCAGAAATTATTATTAAAATGCATAAAAATTTGCATATTCTATTTCCTATTATTAAAATGCATAAGCATTTTTAGATGCTACCTCTTTGAAATAGGTGGATATTTCAAAACACAAATGTCGTCATTTTGTCTGCGTAATGTCTGTGTAATGTCTCTGACATTCTTTTTGAATCAACTCTCGTAGTTGAATTGTCAACATACGTTAATATAAAAGTAATTCTTCTTACTGATCTTTGTTCCCACAAGACAGTTTCTAATGATTCCCCGCTAAATGCTATATGTTCAAAAGGACATTAAAATGCTATAAGTGAAATATTAAAAAATGTCAAAAACGCGGATTTTGATACCTCACAAGTTTTGTAGAGGTGATATAAATCGTAAAGTCACAAGTTTACATCATGTCCTTTCGCCGAACACCTGATCCGACGCTAAGTATGGGACCGTAGTTATAACATATATATATATATATATATATATATATATATATATATAT
>WFKH01010931.1:71822513-71834716 GCA_016163765.1 Magallana hongkongensis
TATGCAGGTGATGAAGGTATATTGTTACATAAGTAAGGAAAGTTGACAATAGAAAAATTGAAGTCATCGCGTTTATCATAAAGTTTTGTTGTTAAGTTACCATCAATGTCCATTTCCAGTAAAATATCCAAATATGAAACAGATAACGCTGACTCTGTGATATCTTTTATTTCAAGTTCACTGGGATATATCGAGTCGACGTAAGTATGGAAATAACAATTGTTAATTGATAATACGTCGTCGATATACCTAAATGTTGAGTAGAAGGCCACAGCGAGTGATTTATTTTTTTCACGTACAAGTTTTTGAATAAATTCTGGTTCATAAGAATACAAAAATAGGTCTGCTAACAATGGGGCACAATTGGTACCCATGGGATATTCCAACAGATTGTTGGAAGACTTGATTTCCAAAAACTACATATATGTTGTCTATCAGAAATTCAAGCATCTTTTTAATGTCAACTTCATAGTACTTGTGTGTGCAATCAGAATGGTTTTTAAAAAATAGTTTTTTAGATTTCCAATGACAAGGTAAGCATTTTTACGACTTCCATTTTCATTAAATAAACAACCGTCGATGATATCAAAAAGTCTGGATTTTAATGTGTTCTGGGGAATGGTTGTATAAAGCATTGAAAAATCGTACGTTTTGATGCTATTGATTTTGGTCAGATTTTGTGACCTCAAAATTTCTAATAATTCTTTAGAGTTTTTTAATATCCACATCAGATTCACACCACTTCTGGAGTAGATTGTTGTACAGTACTCTTGAAGCTTCTCCTTAACTTCTGTAAGAATTTTAGTAAGGGGTAAAGAGAGAGGTTTGGTAGAACATTTACTGGAACCTGCTATATATCTCTGTGATAGAGTTCAATGTTTTGAGTTGGTGGAATATCGATGATCGAAATCTATGAAGATGAAAAGTGGTTCTAAGATGACTTTTAATCAATTTCAGGTTACAGTGCAAAGATATTGCACTAGCTGTTGCATTAACGTTTTATGAGTTCATATCCACGTTTGCTTTCAAATAAGATGCAGTGCATCTGTCATTGAAAATATCTTTTACTTTCTTTCATAAAGGGAAAAACGATTTTAAAAAAATGTATAGTGTAGTTTGATCTTGTTTCTTTTGACAATGATTTGTGAGAATGCGGGACGCATTTCTCGGAGGTGTGGGTTGTGAAGCGAAGTTATAATCAAATCAGAAATATCCCTTCGGTTCCCTGTGGTAGTATTATGCTGACTGACTTTCGGTTTTATATACGCATCCCATTCGATTCTCAGCTGGTCACGTGGTACCTGAAGGGTATATAAGCTGAGAAAATCGGAGAGTCTGTGTTTGACGGCCGAAGAATCAACACGTTGAAGCCAGGAAAGATACAAAGGTTGGTAAGATTAACCTGTCTATGGTCTTACGTGCCTGTAATAGGCTTTCAAGACTATAGGTGTATATTTGAATAAATAAATATACAGATTGGCTTGTTAACTGTTGTTAGTACGCTACAGTCCCGGAACGGCGCGTGCGCTCCTGTCTTCGAGCAGCGCATACGCAATCGCCATTTAAAGTGCGTGCGCCACAGAAGGATAATACTTGTACATATTTTAAATTCAAGTCTGTGATTGAGGAAATTGTTTGTTAAATTTACTCTTTGATTTGCTCAGGCAGAGCAGCCGAATCCCATATCGAACTCAGAAACGTTACAGGATGTTTATATCATAAAAAACGACAGAGGAACGCCTGTCCGAGAAGTAAAAGCATAATTGCATACCTTTTGGCGAAAATTTCATAAAGTTAAAGGTATGCGCGGCCATCTTTTACATTTAAGCACAAGAAACTGACCAAAACTGTTGCCAAAAGATATAAAAACAATGAGTGTAAGATTCGATATGTTGTTTTGTATGCAAATTATGCAAACAAAAACATGACAATGCATTTTTAATCACTTAAAATAGCTGTCGAACTGCGCAGCGCGGAAATTAACACTTTAAACAGTTTGAAATATGATACAATGCTTCATGTATATTGCCTCTATTCTTTTTGTTGCAGCTGACTGAAAAAAAACTGCAAACTTTTTCATGTGCGTCATTTCTCTTTTCTAAATTTTGTTCTTTAGGTCTTTAAGCCAAATTTCACTATAATTATTATCACTGTCTCAAAAATGATTTCAGATAAAAGTCTGTAACTTTACCCGACTCGATTCAAATTACTCGTTTTATGCATGCATCATCTATTCATACAGACGTAGAGTTGTTAACACGATTTGTTTATGTTTCACAAATTAATATATATGGTTTACTACTACATGTAATCTGCGGTGGTATAAAAATGTTTGTAATTTAAAAATGCTAGATAAGTATAAACATACTTTTTTTTATTATCTTAAACTAAAGTTGTCAGATCCAAGATAACTGACCTATGATTAAGTCGCCATACACTTTCCGCCATGACGTTGATTAGTCAACCCGCGTTCTTGGTTACACCATTCTGGAAAGTTCTATTCATCAAAACTAAAATCGCGCATTCAAGAAACGAATTGGCTCATTTAATTTATTCAACATTTGTCGTATCTTAATTTCTATGTTTACCCTAAATAGGTTCCCAGTAAATATACTCACTCTTTACGTAATCATTCAATATTATTTAATTGCAAACATATATTTTGAAGCTAATTCCTACTGACTTGGATCAGCCAAAGCGTGTCCACCACCTTACTGTCATGTTGTAAATTTTGAATTTACCGGCGGTAAATTCAAAATTTACAACATGACATTACTCTCATTTTTGCTATTTCGGGCTGGTTTATCGAAAATGAAAGTAGGTTTTTAATTTATTTCTCAATAATTATTTATAAGGTAAATTTTAATTATAGCTTACGGACATCAACTTACATGTGATGAAATACTAAAGGTGTGTGCAATTACTCTGGTGCAGACATCACGTAGTTTATTAACAAAATGTCTTAATTTATAAGTATAGATTTATTCCCCACGACAAATTAAAATCTAGACTTTTTGATATCATCGACAGTTGTTTATTTAATAAAAATGGAAGTCGTAAAAATGCTTACCTTGTCATTGGTTTTTGAGACTCATTTTAAGAATCGGGTAGCCTCTTTTTAGACAAATTTACAACTTAAATAAGCAAGCTTTGACCTTTTTCTCAACCAATGGTTGTAGGGTAGACATTAATGACCCCCTTCCATATTTTTCATATTTTTAAATCTTGAATTAAAGTCTGTAGATGCGCAGTTCAAAGTGATTTAAAAATGCATTGTTCTGCCCTTGTATGCGTAATTTGCATACAAAACAACATGTTGAACGTCATATTTATGGCTTTTGTACCTTTTGACAACTGTTTTAGTAAGATTTGGACAGAAACAAGCCAGTTCAAGAAATGATCACATTTTTCTTTTCAAATGTAAAAGATGGCCGCACATCCAACTTAAAGGGTACCTGCAGCCAAACCCATGTGAAACTTATGTTATAGAATTTATTTACCAGAATTAAATGCAAAAAACCGCATCGAAATCGAAGCAAAAATAACGGAGTTACGCCGCTTCAAAGTGGCTATTTTTACCTGCTTTGAGAAATCCAATCAAGAGAAAATAAAATTAGGCGATAACGAGGCTTCAGCGGAAGTGACGTCACGAGGTCAACAGGAGAAAAAAATTTCCATACAAAGCTATACAAAATAAATTCAATTTTAAATGATTGATATAGGTCCGATGTTTTTGAAGTATCTAGTCATTTTAAGTATTGTAGATTTATAAATGTGTATCAGTATACATTTGTTACAGTCAAATTTATGTTGAAAGGCTTTTAAAATTTGCTATCCTCCTCGCCTATTACCGATGATTACGATATCTTAAAACACACGCGAATGATCCGAGACAATGACACAAGTAAAGAGGTAAACTAACGGAGCTACTGCTCCAGACAGATTTTCAAATATTGTTTCGCTAAAATTTCGTTTAATCTGTTCTTGTCCTGAGGTTTTTGATGTTTGTCTTGTTCTTGCTTATCTTTATCATGACCCATCCCTGAAAATTGTTCTTCTAACTGTTTCATTTGTCCTTGAAATTCTTTTTTATCAAAACCGTTTTCTGTTGCCATTTAAGTTGCTAGTCGGTTTGCTTACTTTGAGATAGTTAGCTGAGACATTGAGAAAAGTTCTTACCTTCAAAGTTCAATCAAAATGTCCTTTCTTTGGGGTTTCAGTACTTCGTAATATCCTGGTCACGGCACCAAATAGACAGATGTAAGCCTATGAGTTAGTTCAGTTCCTTGTATAGTCCAGAAATGATAATTCCAGTTTGGTGTTGAACAATAATTTATTAAATCGTGATCGTATAGATTTTACAAGCAACATTCAAAGTCTTATAAATTCAAATCTCAATCTCTCACTGACTAACAGTTTCCAACATGTCCCGAACGCCTAACAACCGAACTATCACTCACTCTCCCTACATAAGCTTATATCTGATCTTTCATACAAAGAGAAAAATAATTCAAATTAGTTCTGTCCAAGTGCTATAATCATAAATAATTATGTTATCATTACAAACAATCAACACTTCACACCAAACATGATTTCTATATATTTAACCTATAGCGACATTAGCTCTGTAGCTATTATCCTCTGAATCATATGTATAACCAACGTTCTGCTTGACCAGAAATAATGAAGTATTCACCATAATTTAATGTTAATTATATGGTTGTCAGAGCGCTGAACATATTTACTTCAATTTCAGTAATCCAACCCTAAATTCCAAAGTGATGATGGCACATAATATGTATGATTATATTTCGTATAACAAATTATTGTTCGTCACTTTTTTTCCGACTATATGTAATTAAAAATACGTTCAAGCCGGCTATCTGGTTACAAATCATACAAACAATCTTTTTTATTAGAGTTCTTAGATTTCTTAGATTTTTTATCTGTTTATAATGATTTTCGATCAAATTTACTCCAAATTTCTTTTTTCTGTCATGACGTCATCAGTGTTTAAATCTACCTAATTCAGTCTAATTTATGAAAACAAAATTGTCTGGTATTTTATTTTTGACTTTGGTCTAGGTTTTGATGTTTTTTTATCTGGTCACGCGGTTCAGTAGTCACGTGCCACAATCTCATATCTCTTTGCAAAAGGTTAATATATTTAAGGAGGATTATTGAGGTATAATATGCCAAAACACGGTAGTATCAAGTAAAGCAGGCATTGTAAGACAAAATACTAAAGCGAATCTATACTACTATATTAAAATAATGGACTCGAATTTTTGGGCTTTAATACCGAGAAATCGGAGAAGTACTGTCTTTTGTTTTATATATTTCAAACATCATTGGTACTTGAAGATTACCAATTTGTTTTTATTTTTCCTCAATCAAGCTTCGCTAATTAATAATCAAAAAAAATTTCTTTAAAAAATCCGGAAATCACCTGGATTTTTTGGATTTTACAATCTAGCGCATGCGCATTACATTCACTCTTAATCACGGGAGACTCTTTAGTTTATGTTTCCACAATATCACATTTGCATGGATAAACTTCGAAACGATAATACAAATACGTGTAAATTTTCATTGGAAATTTGCTATATATTATGTTCATCAGAGAAAATACGAGAGATAACTCTAACTCAGTGCATTTAATTTGAAAAATCCCATTAGTTCCGAATGTCAACATGGTGTGAAAAAAAGTTGGTGAAAAGGTGTTAAATTCTTCATTAATATAAATTAAATTTTCAGATGAAAGGTATTTACAGCCTCAAAATGGTTTGTTATGAATAATTTGACTGTTATTTTCAATGCAGCTTCATTCATTTTCTCCAAGATCGTTTCGGAGCGATTCTGCAATTTTTTGCTACATTACGGGTATATTGGAGGCATTTTAAATGTGGGAAAAGCCTGTCCCGAGACAAAGTTAGATTAATCTAATTAAGCAGAGTGTAGTGAAATTATTTATAGCATTATTGTAGGCCTCAAGCTTGGTTATGTAAATGTCAACAATACGGTATGTCGATGTATCTATTTCGTAACTTTCCGATATCATATGCAATTTCAACCCGTGCACGCACAGGTCAAAGTCTAGTCATTAAAATGCATCATAATGAAAATCTTTAAACAAGTTATTCTTCAATCATATTACTTGAAGCTTTATTATTTTTCAACTGCATTGATAACCTTTCTGCGTCATTTTGAAGCAGATGTTGTAATACTTAGAATTGATTTGGGATCGGCATCTCCCAATTTTCAGTGTGGTAAAATTAAACTGATGACAGTTTTGTTAGTAATTGCATTTGTTGTAAGTTATACTTAAATTGATATAGCTTAGTTTCACTAACTAATGATCTAAGAAGTATCTAAAAGCTTACAGGTAACTAGTATTTTGGCGCCAGAATAGACATCTCCCGTACGTTGACTTTATTACCAGTCTTAACTGAGCTGCGCGTGATCAAATTCTAATGGACTGATGCTGGTTAATATAAACTTGATACTCAATCAGGCACTGGTTAAATGAATCTGACACCGGATGTAGGATTGTGATTTTTTTTTCCTGTATCTTCATTAATATCTTTGCTGGAAACTTTCATTTTAGTAAAAAAAAAATTCTATTGTCAGCATGTGGATGAATAATACATTGTTTAATCAATATGCTAATATGTTTTCAAAATCATCCAAAATAAACGTCTATGTCCTTTAAACGATCACATGCTATTCTACTCAGACATTTATTTTTCTATTGAAGTAGTTATTTTAAATATTTTGAATTGCTACTCACTGGATACTTTCATTCTATGGATACAAACTCTGAAGGTATTTATATATTAATGTTTTATCTTAAATTATTTTCAGATTGATATTAAGTCATTTAAGATATAGTAACGATATTTCTATATTGTAAAAAAGACAGATGTAGTATTAAAGGTTTGGGTAGTTTCTTTTCTTTATAATCAAATTGTCTTTACTAACATTGTATATTCTGTAACAAAATGTGTTCATAAAAGTGAAATTGATCATAAAATGAAGCGCTTAATGTGCTTTGTGTTAGCTTATTCTTTTTAACCCGATACTTGATGATATTTTTTGTAATTCAAATTTTGAAAATTTCAATTTCAATACACAAAAAATAATCCTTTACAGTAGACACTCTACACTATACTGTTGAATGGCTGATAAGGTGCATCGACTCTTTTCTAATGAACATTTATAAAATGAATTGGGAGAGTGTTAATGCTTTCCAATTTAAAACGATTTTATTGCTAAATTGATAATTAGTTATCAACTCGAAAAATTCTATAGACAAACAATTATTTTTTCAAATTAATCCGTCATGGTTGTAAAAATAAAACACAATCTTGATTCAAAACACTATTTATTGGTTTCAAAAGCCATGAAAAAAGTAATATTGTTAGAATTTAACATATACTTTAACATTCAATCAGACATATACATATAAGAATCAATAATTTCTTGCATTATGAATCATAATGAATCATCATGCTGTTGAGGACACGATGTTTGTGAGATTTTGCATTTCGTATTAGAGGTTTATTGCACAAAAATACCGAGCTTTAATCTCAGCAGTTTTCTCTAGTTATTGACTTGGCATATTGACATTTTTGTCTACTAGTATCAATCACACTAATAAATAAACTTGAATGTTAAGGGAAGACTTAAATCGAATTTCAAAGTTGATAGAGATAAAACTCTTACATTTTGTTTAATAATTCATCATTTGTTTCAGGTCCTACTTCTATTCACAATATTTAATGTTATCTTTAAAGTCAAAGTTAATTCAAGTAATGCTTTCAATGGTTATAATTGTTCTCGTTATCTGTGACGAAGAGCAAGTTTTTTTTTCAATAATGGCGTACTGTCTAGGATGTGTGTGATTAAACACAACACAACGTCATATGATATCGGGTAAATCAAATTAAGAAATGATTTCCGTTAATCAATTTTCTCTCGAGCTTTTCCCTTCGAGCATATTAAGGATTATTAGAGATCTTAATGACCGTAGTCATGTTTAAACTATATTAATTTTCTTAAGACATAAAGCTTTGTATAAGGGCATAGGAAATTATTCAAATTTCGAACCTAAAATAAATGGGTATTTTTTTAATTTATGATACGATTTGCCTAAAAAAATAATTTTTAAGATATTAAAGTGGATCAGGGTTAGGGTTAGGGTTAGGGTTAGGTTATTATTAGTTTATCAATCATTACATCTCTTGAACATATTTTTTCCGATATATTAGCAGTAACGATTACGTAACTTTTCCAAACCTATTTGTAGATTGATATTGCGTAAAAGAACTTTGGGAACTATGTGAGGAGTGGTTGTTTAGAAAAGAGCTAAAGCAACGAAGCATCAAAATGTGCCTTAAAAGGTTTACAAAATGCAAGTTTGAAACAATACACATTGTTATACAAGGTGATCCATAAATTCTGATACTGTTTTGAATGCCCATTATAGTTTAAAAGTATAAAAGAACTTTAAGTTTAGTGAAACATATCGTATGAATATATAAGGAGTACAGTTTTATACTATGTAGGTTAAGTGCCGTTGGCGTGCCTGGTATAGCAGAGCAGGGACTTTGAATATTAACATCAGAATAGCAAAATTATGTCCTATGGTTTATTTTACGTTTAACATTTTGCAGGTACAGAAATATAGTTTTTATGACAAATTGCCTTCACACCGTGTTTTACACTTTTATATGGTTCCTCTCCACATTTCTTTTAATTAGCAGCTCTTAAAGATTTTAAGATTTTATTTATTAACTTGATCATTTAATAACATCAAATGAGATATCCCCACCCCAAGTTCACACCAGGGTTATGAGATCTGCATCTACTGCCTTGGATTTGCGATAAATGTCTAAAGGGTGGACGGAAGTTGTCACCTATATGTAAATGAGATTTCCCTGCACCGTGTGTTTGTTTCAATATTTCAAAATATATGCATTTATAAAGATGTTTATATAACCTTTGTGTAACAAAAGTTATTATTGACTGTTTATAGTATCCCTTTTCTTAGTTTTAACTTGTATGTTGATCGAATTCAAAATTGACGCCTTTTGAATATTCGTATCAGTGCTATATTTGGAAGGGATTACCCAAAGTATGACGCAATTTATGTCAACTTCCGTCCACCCTTTAGCCTTTTGTCGCATATCTAAGGCAGTGCATGCAGATTGAGGGGCGATTTTTATTAATGACAAGTGTAATGCACCGTTTTGGTTGAATTGACTGTAAGCTTAGATGTTGAATGACCGATCGGGAGACGGAGAGGATCGCAAAATAGTTTTACCGATGAGTTTCAAGCAAAACTTCCAGCTGATGTGACAGCTTGAAATAAATCCAAGATGGCGGGGATGGGTACCTTGTGTATTATTAGATATAGGGTATTTAGTTTTATTATGAGAAAAATATATAACGTCAAGTGCCTGTTGATGTATTTGCTTCTTTTTCAAGTAGATTTTTTCCGTACATTGCTAATGACAAAAATTTTTAGCTACTAGAGATTAGAATGATAGCTTATTTAACAGTTTATCTCTTCGGAAAAGAATTTTATGAAATTTTAAAATCATGGATCATCCTGTGTATCTAATAATAAGGCACATTACCCTGCTTTTACATATATGGTTTTATTTTACCTCAGACCCGCCGTTTCTCACATGCGCAACATTAATCATACATAGGCAATTTCGCCACATATAATTCTGATATGAAGTGCTTTTCATATCAGAATGATATCGAAATTACATAAGAATGATATAAAAATTTATTTATATAAGAATTATATAATCCCTATCATATGATTCTGATATGATTTGAATTATATGATGACTACTTCGTATGAGATTATATCATAATAAAATCATATCAAAATTATATCAGAATCATATCATAATTACATGATTGTGATTTACATCAAAATATTTCCAAATGAAGTGTTTGAAAATCATTTTAGATACCTTAAAATTAATTGCGTCATGATGATTATCGGTTTGATATGAATATTTGTTTGAATTCATAAGCGGATTAAATATTCAATGAGTGGGTTTATATTGCTTTGAAGTAAAGAAGGTAAACAGTGTATACATTTTAAATACTTCCTATATTTTTGTGTAATGAAAAATTCACTATTGATAAAGGCATATAGTATATAAATATATTTTTTACGAATTATAAAATCAACTTAGCCAGGTGTAAACAATTCCGGATTGAAACCTGAATCGGCTTCGATTTTGTCGTTCACATGTACATACGTCATATTTTTACGTCACGGACGCAGAAGAGATCAGAAACTGCAGAATGACTTCAGATAAAAGGTAAGAAGTTTATCAGTCCTGTTTCTTTTTTCATTTACGAGCAATTAAATTACTCAGCTGACGGTAGATTTCGAGTTAATCTACACATGCATGCTCTATAGAGCTGTTGCTGTGTTTTACCAAGAAAATTTGAGTAGATCGAAGATCGGGATCATTCATCATTTATATTTATAAAAACTACTATATTCCTTCTCTGGGGTGTTCATATAAACGTATAAGGATATACAGTTATAAAATGTGGTGTAACATTAAGCAATTTTATGATTTAAAATTTATACCTGCGTGTTAAATTATATGCCGAATTCCCGCAGGGATACAGCTCTGTGCAGCTATAGCTGGTTAAATTTGATTTAGATAGAACAAAACTTTCGTAAAACAATCAACAACTCAAAATATATGTCAATTAATGCAAGATCAGGCGCATTCTGAACACTAAAAAAACACTAAAATTATGTATATCTATTCATTGAAATTATTAATGTAATTTATTTAATTAAAAAAAACTTAATTTACTTTACAAACACATAAGTTAATTCTACATGCAAATATGTAAATGTGTTTATTGTATTTTTCTTCTTTAACAAGTTAGCTCAAGAAAAGTACTATAGTCTGTCCCAAGATATTTTTGCCGCATATTTTCTTAAATTATTCGATATTTATAAATACCTCTTGGTTCAGACAATGTTCATTCAATAGTATGAAAAAATCCCAAGATTTCCCCTTTGAAACGCCCCCTCTAGCTTGTCGGGTATCAATACACGGCTAAAAATAAAAAGTCTACGGGGATTTTCTATTGCCAAGGCGATGAAGACGCCCGGATGATAACGTTGAAAAATTGCGCGAGGTGTCCCGAGTACTTCCGAATGGAGAAAAGATGTCAACATTCCCCATTATAAATCTCCGTAAGAAATCTGTTTTCGTTCCTTTGAATTTTAACGAGGGAAAAATGATAATGTGTGAATGAAGTTATTTTGGAAATTTTCCCTTTCATCGATTTCAATTGCACTTCTTTCACATGTGTGTGTATTTTTATTAAAAATCGTCCAAATGTGCAGCATAAATATCTTGGGACAGACTATAGTATTTGTTGAAAATGATCAGTCAGTCACATAAATGTAGTGTTATTTTATTACATTTTAAATAAAACAGGTTATTCACAATTTGTTCACATCTTCAAAATAGTAGCATGACATTTATTTCTACTAAACCTTCAGTAATATTGTAGTGTGAAAGTCAGTATTTTTTTAATATGAATGTATTTAAACTATGTTTATATTTATCATTTTTTTTGTGTGTTTTATATTTTTCAGCAAATGACTTTTATAGTACACAAGCTTATTACTAAGATTTGGCTGGATGTAGTCTGAAGATGTACATGTATGACTATAATTCCAAGATCCTGGCATTCTCCTCAAGTTCATAGAAAGGTTGTGTCCTGTACTGAATCTGGTATGATACATATATGACATCATGAAAATTAAGTTAAAATTTAACTGTATTGTTAATACTTATATTTAAACTTTCCAGAATGATTTTAAACCTTTTGGAAGCTCACTTAATTTAATAGTCAACAATACATGAATGATTTTGCTTTTTGTTGATTCTAAAAGCTGTTATGTTCTTTGTCTTAAACATGGATACATTTAAGTTGCATTAACATTTCAGGATAAAATCCAAACTTGTGCTTTGGTTAACGCATCAGAAAGGGAGAAGTGGAAGGCCTGACTTGAAAGGCTAAATGAACTTGGGGTAATACTTTACTTTGTCAAATTGATACTGATGTTGGACATTTTATATAGGGTATCTCTCTCTCTCTCTCTCTCTCTCTCTCTCTCTCTCTCTCTCTCTCTCTCT
>WFKH01010931.1:71836862-71859832 GCA_016163765.1 Magallana hongkongensis
GTGTGTGTGTGTGTGTGTGTGTGTGTGTGTGTGTGTGTGTGTGTGTGAAATATGATCTCAATTCTCAAGACATCTGAAGACATGTAAATATGACTTAAAGGGTTCTAGACACGATTTGAGATCAGTATTTATCATTTGTTATGTATAAAATTGTTTACTTGTGCGTTTAGAAACATTGACCAAAATCTGAATGTTATAGTCAAGATACAAATGAAATAGAGATGTCAGAATTCATTGTTATGTAAACAAAGTTCTGGTTTTATTTAAGGAATAAGAAATCATTCTTTGAGTATTATGAGGTGATAATTTCGGTCGGGCCGTGGTCAAATCCAATTAAGCCCGAAGGGCTTTTTGATGGATTTGACCACGCTCCCACCGAAATTATCACCTCATAACATTCAAAGAATGATTCCTTATTACTTATATTTATATTATTTCCAATTTGTACACTTTCAAACAATATTATTTTAAAATCCCTATTTTTTTTATGTAGCACATGCAATGTATTACTACGCAGCGCAGCCAATACCGTTTTTCGGTTATGCTATAAGACACGCCCATTTTGTGTCACTCATGTTTTGTCATGACGTTATTGGGTTTAAGGGTTCAAAATTGATTCGTAATGTTATCACAGACAAAGAGTTGCAAATGTAAATATATTTGTTTACAAATTAAATTATGTTAAGAAATTGCCATTTCTTTGACAAGATCGTGTCTAGGTCCCTTAAACACTTTTAACAATTATCAGAAGTTATATACATATCTGCATATCACTATAACAAAAATGAAATGAAAATGAAAAGACGTTTTTATAATGGCTTGCTAGCATAGCATGCATAAGGAGTAAATGTTTCACAAAAAATATTTCCTGAGAAATCGGTATAACTTTTTCATTTAATTAATGAAGAATATACCCCGGCATCTAACAATTTAAAACGCGATGTTTTTGCGAAAATATCAAAGCCTTGAAACGAAGAAATAATGTACACAGACTGAAATAGATCAAAATTCGATATTTTACCTGTATCTTCTTGAAGTTCAATTACCCTATTCCTGTCAGATTTCTATATTTATTTTGTTTTTAAATGTTTTAAAATCGGTATAATTTATGGCTTAATCCTCAGTTATGTCTCCCCGTAAAGCAATGCCCCCAACATTACTTTATGCAGTTTAAGATTGCAGAGAAAAGAACTTTAAAGACACCTGCATATTAAAATGCACCACCGTAATATTGTTCTTCAGCACTAATCCCTGATCCCTATATTTTTTTAAAACTTTAAACTAATTTTCATAAAAGAAGTTTATTTTCATCAATTGATGATAATGTCTATAACATATTTTTTTTTCATTTCATGACGTTAGTTAACAAAACATGACGTCTGTCTTACATTTTTATCATCAAAATAGTACCATATTGTAAACTCCGTTTATAAAAAAGGTATGATATATATCAAAAAAGAAAAACAGTAAAAGCTAAAAGTCGACACTATACTAAATAATGGTGATTTTTTAAGATCAGACATTTTTTTATGGTTTGCGTCTCTATCTCTTTGAAATGCAAGTAACTTTTTACAAACACTCAATTCTATTTAGAAAAAAAGAGGGCAAAAAATGAGTTTGTATAAAGTGCATATTCTGTTCACTCTTATAATAAAGCAATACATATTTGAAGGTAAACATAAAAAACTTCCAAAACGGATTTTCAGTGCACTTAAAAATTTTATAAAAACCAGAATATTTTTTAAGAAATATATTTTGCTCAATAACTGTAAATTCTTAGAGTTTGAAAGGCATTGTCAAATTATATGTGACTTACTATGAAGCCATGCTTATTATATTTATTGACAAAAATATAAGACTTAGTAGGTAACCAATAACTAACCCCCCACCGCACTTTTTCAAAACCTTTTCTCTTTAATCTCTTTTTCGCTGGCTTTATCTTATAAAAGTACTGTACCAGAACATGTGTAAATAAGTAAGACGTGTAGCTTTGTATATGTGACTAATTTCTGTTCTCATATATTAACAGATGACTTGTTTCATTTTAAGTTGTATGCACTTGTAATTTTGTATCTTGTACTGTTTTGTCAATAACATGTATATCAAAAGAAATTAAAAAAAATAATTAAATTAGTTGATCCTTTGCACATATGTTATAATTTTTAATGATAAAGCTAAAGGTTAACAATATTGAATATGAAATATTCCAGTTTTTAAAAACCGCTGAAGTGCAATACCCTTTTTTTGTTAATGTTTACAGATGCACAGTTTATTCATCCTCATCATCTCGTGTATATTTGGTCCGAGAACTTTGTTCAGTTTACTGGGTAAGTTCAGTTATTACGTTCTTTCTACCATCTTATATGAATAAGGAAAAAAATAAAATAACTGCAAAAAGTGTTAATGTTAAAAATGTAAATCTGAAAGCAGAAATTTAAAAGAAATTCAAAAATAGTTAAAGCAAAAGCTACAGTTAAACACTTATTATTAAGCCAACCAATATACTTCAGTACCGAGGAACCATATGAAAATGAATCTAAAGAGGAGTGGATGTTGGTGGCCATGTTTAGACTATGTTAATATCCCTGCAACAAAGTAAAATCTTCAAATTTTATAGCTTGAATAATTGAAATTTCCCTTTCTAAAATATTGTTTACGGCTAAAATTACCATGTTTTTAATTTAAGGTAGATCTGATGAGAATTTTCTTGACCATCTAGTCTTCTTAACTGTTTAGTAAAAAAAAGAATTTATCAGCACAGAGAAGACTGATTAAACAATATTTTAACTGACAAAATGAAAAATTACGAGTTTATACGAAACAAAACATTTAATTCCAATTATTATATGATTGATTAATTTCTAGCTCTCTGATTGGCTCATATCCAACTTTCTAGACAAAAAATATCGTTATATTCACCTGCACGTGACCTAGGAGGTCAATATAACATTTGAAATTTCTTTACATTTGAGTAAAAATAGATCGTCTAATGAAATATCGCTTTTCTCAGTTTGTTCGGCTATGGCTTCAAATAAAAACCTTCGCTTGATAACACTCAATGAGATATGTCTGTATAAGTTGTCGCTGATCATTATAATAAAATAACGATATAAGTACAATATTCACCTCCCCTCGGCTCGGTGAATATTGTTCTTCTCTCGTATTGACCCTAAAAACAGCAATAGTTGTATATAATTGATACTTTAATATGCATCGTATGAATAGTTGATGTTTAATACGTGGACATATAAGTTTTAAGGTGTGACACTATCTTAATTCGTTTGGTTTTTTTAGATAAAGATCCAAAATGTCGATATAGAGTGCACTATCCGGAAGCTTCTTGGCACACGGCGTATGACGTTTGCTCACGTGACAATATGACCCTGGCAAAGGCGTCAACACCAATTGAGATACATCTTATTGACATCGTTCTCCATGAAGCACTACTCATTTTGTCAGGAAGCTTGATGACGATTTGCTTATTTTACTAAGTTTATAAAGATAACAAATCGAGAACCATTTTTTATATTTTTTTTGGTTATGAAATTGTCGATGCTATGTCTGTAACTCTTTAGTGTATTTGTTTTCATAGGGAATCGGATACAATCGAGTCCTGGATTGGGGGGTTTATGCAGACTGTCAACAACAGAAGCATGACACTAGATTGTCAGGTCCTTGGCCCTCAGCTTACCATTAAGGGGAAGGGAAACGTTTCCGGTGATGTTCTCTGTCTATTCTATCATTTCGCTGAAAAAGCCGTCCATGCCGGTGATTGTCAGACAAAAAAGGCGTTTATATGTGAAGCTTTAACGTATGGTAAATTATCCGATGTTGGCAATATTTTTTAAGTCAGGTTCTTTTAGCATATGAAATAATTAAGATGTAAGCTTTTCCTGGATTAAATAATTTCTTTTTTTCATTCAGACATACATATACTTCCAATATGACAAGAAGGGTTGAGGTTTAATACTGTATTATGTATGGTCATTATTTTAGATCCTAAAGACTGTCTTATAATGACAAACATGTCGTGCCTGGGAAATATAACTGGCTACTCGTTGGACTTTCTACCATTTGACAATTGCAAAGAAATGTGTTTGCATTCAGCACCCTGTTATGGTATCATCAACAACAGCCGCAATTCGTTTTGCAAAATATTTCATTATGATGCTGAATCAAACAATGATTTAGAGTATTGGGAAAACATACAAATCATGCACAAAAGTAAGTAATGCTGGCAGTGTGGTAGAACAATTTTGGTAAAGAATGGTGATTCTGCTTAACTTTTTTTAATTACCGAAAAAGCAATAAAAAAAAATCAAATGCGACTCGTTGTAAACTCGTTGCAGCTGTAGCTATACAAAAAATTGGTTAAGCTGCAGTTCAGCAATCACACTTGCATTCAAAAATGTTTTTCAACAAGATATTTTGGAAAATATCAATAAAAAGTAAGTGCTCCTTTCTGTGCCCTTTTATTACTTTGCGAGTAGGTATCTGTATCTTTACGATCTGTCAAGCCTAATTTTCTTGTACAGCTTCAGTTCTGCAGCTAGCAAGAAAAAGGTGTGAATTTAAAATTCATATCTTTAATTTATACCTAGGGTAAATTTTTATGTTTATAGGCGCGTGTATAGTTTGTTCAATCAAACTTAAAATCCAATAAATACAACAGCTTGCATGCGTCGTTATCATTCCTGTGTGTATCTATCAATGCAAATGGTGTTAACCACCAATGCAACATTCACATATTGTTTACAACAAAGACAGTTTCAAAGTCGTCAATTCTTTACTTAAGGTAACAAATATATATTGACACGTTATATCTATGAACCTATATATGGTTGGAACATTAATAAAGTTCAATCAAGAATACATACAAGAACTTTCATTAACATTATCATTCGTAAGGGTCAGGCACGAAGCATCGTTTTTGAAAGTGGGGGGGGGGGGGGTCAGCTGACTGATCCAAAAATTAACATGCAATACATTTCACCAAACTTCAAAATCTTAATTAATAGAGGGGAGGAGTGTGTATGCATAGTACCTATTACTTCAATTACAAAAGGAATTTTGATATTCTCCTCTACAAAATTGACATACTTAATAAAATGTAAGGGTGGCTAAAAATTCATATTTTTAAAATGTAGATTTAAGAAAAATATCGCTGACTACTTACCCCTTCCCCGATTATACATGCCTGAAGTTTTAACATAATAACCCCAGTACGAAATTTGTAATTACAGTCATTCACCAATATAGGGAGGGTACCCGTTGAAATTGACACCCCGAGAAAAGCATTGTCAACCGACGCGAAGCAGAGGTTGACAATGGTTTTCGAGGGGTGTCAATTTCAACGGCTACCGTCCCAAACAGGCACTATTTATTTTATTATACTGAATGTCTTAATTTTATAGCAAATCGTACTGCTTTTATCAGGTCGGGTACACTACCTTATATGGATAGCATTATTTAACATGTGACAATATTTACGTCAAACAGGTTCTCCAATCCAGTGAATGAGTTGCAAAGCATGACGGTCTACAACGTGTTTACTTTTCAACACATACACGTGGTTTGTGGCTGTTTTATACACAATATTTAATTGCTTGCCGGAAAATTCGTACAACTTGATTTTTACTTTCAAAGGTAAAAATGGAAAGATTACGTACCGTAGACATTGTTCCATGCTCACATTGAAAAATACCGTTGTTTTAATTTATCAATTGTTGCTTCAAAAATCGATCAGTATCAATAGACTGGCATACATACGCAAACAAAAACAAACAAATTTTGATATGGAAAAACCTGCATAATTGTTTATTGATGACTTAATTATTGTACACCATTAATAAAATAATACAGGTAATTGTACATTTTTAACATACGTAAATAGCCACGATAGTCAGCTGATAATAGAAATGCACAAATATACAAATACAGATGTACAAGTTATGTATCGTGTAGTATTTTGTACACAAAACATTCTGATTAGTGTCTCTGAAGAAAACTTCAAAATTCTACGAATGTTGTCCCAAACCTGGGGTATCACGTGAAAAACGTACTCACTGCTTCTAATATAATAGGACGTACCTCTCTATTGAACTTTGACAATGGGGTATTTTAAAAATAGTTTGATAGAAGGCCTCATAGGCAATTTTTTTCAAATGTGAGCATAGAAATGAAAGATCAGACATGATTTACCATATTTATTTCATTAATTCTGCAAAATAATTGAAAATGAGTTTCCAAAGAACAATTCAAAATGGTATATATTTTCAATTCGCTTTGTATACACTGAAACTTGTAGTAGCCCACAATGCATTGCAACTCATTCACCTGATTGGTTTGTCAAGAAAAGTAAACAGATAGCTAATTTTGTATGCAAAATTATACCGACGTCACAAAATCTAGTGGTCTCGACCTGTTTATATAGAAAAGACGTGAGTTCTACGGCGAACCGTACGCGCATAATTTACGCGCATGAAACTTCGTTCTATCGGCCCGTTGCCATGTGTGTTGCTAACGCTGAGAGTATGAGAACGGATTGTCAACTGCGTCTACACCAATCAGATTTCAGTATTTAACATGAAAGTATAATAATCAAAGTTTCATATGTGTATATGGAATAAGAAAAAGAAAAACTTTCTATGATATTTTAGATACAAGTTATGACCTCAGTTTTCTATCATCTACTTTCCTTACGTATGTAGCAATATACCTATCACCCACATATGGAGTTTTTGTCTCTTTGTTGATTCGATATATATGCAAGGACATGCTTTACGTATGAACAATTTCTAAAAAAAAAAAAAAAGGCAAGCAACTGACAAACAAGTTGATAAAACAAGAATATCAACAGTTTCGATTGAAGTTATAATTTCTTAAGCTATATGGTCGATACAACGAATGCTGACTGACTGACGTTTTTCATACTTATTGTTAGACCATTATTATCCGCCCAACTCTCTACGGGTTTTTCCGTTTTCAAGATTACGACGAAGAGCTCACGGCTGGTGTATCAGGTCAACAAAGGATGTTCACTTTTGGAAACGTGATACTACTTTTATGTTTTGTAGAGGTCCGTGTTTGCTCTGCTCCTGTTTTGTATTTTTCCTTTTGACGTTGATTTTGAACACTGTTCCGTATCACTATATTTCACATTGTTTTATCATTTATTCTTAATAAGTGCATTAAGGATATCATAAAAACAAAAACAAATGTCATTAAATTAATTTCTTCTGGGTTACGATCCTAATCATTAAAGGTATATGTGGCGTATTTGGAGTAAAATTTTTGACATGAGTTTGAGTAAAAATATACATCATACTTCTTATAATTAAACGTTTCACAAACTCTAGGCCCATAAAACATGTTCTGACGTTAGTTATTTGTCTCTAAACTTTGCTACACGTCTGATGAATATTAATGTAATCCGCCATTTACAACGCCAGTGCGCATGAGTGCGGGAAAACCTAGCATTGAAAACACGATGGAAGAAGAGTTTGTTTACCAATTAGAATCACGTTTTTCATGTCTTAAATTAAATAATTCTTATATCAGATGATACTCGAAGCAATATTATTCCGATATTCATTAATGTAGAACGATATAAATTGTTTATTAAGTGTAATAAAGACGAAGCATCATCGACACGGTAAACGGAGTAAATAACCCTCTCCATGAGGGATGCATGTACTGAGAGTGTTTATTTATTCTTTATTCAAAAATTCCTCTAAACGAAAATCCACTTGTGGTTTAAAACTTATAAAGTAAAGACACGGGACACATGGAGCACGAACCTGAATAGCAAAACCCCTACAACTTCATCATGGAAACTTAAGTTTAATTCGGCTTTAATTCCTGTTCCATCAATCTACATGGTCTCCGATGACAATCTTCCCTTTGTTCCTATCCTTGTCAGTCTGTCTCTTTTTTCTTTCATTGCCAAATCTGTCAAACTTAACGGTATACCTATCATTCTCGTCGTCGCCATTCTTGTTGATAGACCAAGATGGATGTCACGTGACCCATTTAAGGCGGGGTTATTCAAATCTTTTGTATTTTTTACCGTGCGGGTAAAAAATAAAAAATATTTTTTTGATTTCTTGTATCTTTGTTATACGATTGACTTATAAAGCGTAATTTGTGTGAAAGTCCTATCTTTAAGTAAAGAAATGAAGCAAATAATTAGATCTTATTATTGTTATTCACTAAAAATACGCCACATATACCTTTAATTTTTTATATAATGTATATGTAATAAGAAAGAGTAAAATTGTCTATGTTCTTTGGAAACTACTGGTGTATCGCTTATTCTCAATAAGCTCAGAAATGGTATCACAAATAAAACAAATGTCAAAATTGAAACATTCACTTTATTTGTATTATCTCCAATATGGGAGCGTGTTACATAATTTTATCCGTCTATATATTGGTAATATTATTATGTTTTTTAATAAATACTTCAGCTTCGTCTTTATAGGTTTCTTTATTTCCCACAATACTATCCACACGCCCTACCCAGTGTCGGCTCCAAAACTGTTCAATGGTTGGTGTCAAGGTAAGAGTATCGTCTTATACGTAATCATCATCGTCATAGTTCATATAATAATATTTACATTCTGAGCGAATAAAATGCTTTCCAAACACTTCAGCATCAATGAATTATCAACTTTATCCTTAATTCTAGTAATTAATGGTTGCTTTTTTTTAATCATAATTGGTATGAAATGATTTTCGATTAAATATCAGACGGATAATTAATATAAAGCAAATAATGTTTGATGAATTATTTTACTGTTGATTGATTGATTGGTATAAACTTCACTTGATGATTAATAAAATCATTTTGATTATACAGAAATCACACCGACTGTTATCGAAGAAAAGATAAAAAGTGTGCAGAAAAATCTGACGGTGAACAAGAAAGTAACAAGCCAGTACATCCGTACCTTGACCAGCTCTCCCGACAAGCGACGGTCAGCACAAAACATGGGGTTCGTGGGTGTGTCCGTCATTGCTGCGGTGGTGGGCGTGGTCGTCCTGTCAGACTGTGTCAACGTCATAAACGCGCTCCAAAACAAACACAGAGGAGCAAAGGTCGGCGTCAGTTAATTGAACTTGATCGTGTTTTAGTGTTTTAGTGGTGAAAGGATAAACATCTTCATGTTTGTTGTATACGTATACTTTGTTTCCGTTTTGTAAATATGTAGGTAACTAAAGATTTTTCATAAAGACATGTTGAAAAATCATAGACAATTTGCAATATAATACAAAATGTTAACATCAAAAGTACATATATATGTCACTTTATACATGCACAAGAAAATACAAATTATCACTGCTTTTTTGTGATTGAACGAACATCGAAAATTACAGCTGTAGTAATTATACGACCTGAAAAAATGTTAGTTTATTAAATAAAACATGGTAACTGCAATTTTGGTTCCTTCAACATATTACATAGTAGATGTTACTCAATATGATTGAAAGAGGAAAATACTTTTAAAATTAAACTAAGTTACAATATAAATCTAAAAGATCTTTCGGTAATTTTAGCTAAAGCTTTAGTAAGGAGCTTCTCTAAATAATACTTGTATCAAGTCAAAGTAAGGATTACTTTGTCGGCATTAACATCCTAATTCCATTTTCTCCTTAACCACGGAACTTATTTGAACAAACTTAGATTGTCAAGGACCTCCAAAGGCGAAATAAAATGCCAGTATCATTAATATATGCATGACCTTTCTCCATTTGCTCAAGCCATGAATCCCAGCCAGATGTATTTCTGAAACCACTTTGAAATCTTCAGATGATGTATTTGAAGGCTACAACATGGGAGCATAGCAGTATAACAATTTTTTTTCCAATTAGTTTTCCGGGCAATCATTTGGGGAATTTTTATAAAGCATGCTTGTAAAGTTAAATTCAATTTCAAATTTATCCATACAAATACCTTAGTGAAAGAAAAGATTTACAATTGTGTGATGCAACTTGGGGTCAGACGTACGTGTACATATCAAAAAAACTTATTTCCATTCAGAAATGTTCTTAATCTTATACTTGTATTCTAGACTACCAGTGTGATAAAACTTTGCGTGATATGACTTCCGGACAGAACTATTTATGACACATTTTCAAAGCTTATGTAACCTTGTTTTCGAAGATTTACCTGTATATTACACGTCACAGTTTTTTCTTTTTCCCGGTTTATGCTAAATTTAATTAGGAATGAGTTTTTTACCATTGAAACATTAACAACTATTTCTCGTTCAAGTCATTTCAAACTAACGTGCATTCGATACTTTATGCAAGTGTTCAATATTTCTAATATAAATGATTTTATTTACTCTTAAAAAATTCAAATTCAAATTTATCTCAAGGTCTATTTCATTAATTATCTACATCAAAACAGCTATATTTATCTCAAATATGATGTACAAAATTGTATTGCGCAAAGTCACAATTACCGCAAAACACTGCGTTGCGTCATCGATTAAAAAAAATCTATTCATGTCAACTTAAGGAACTGTGACAAAAGCTTTATATAAATCAAACCGCACGAGATAAATAAAAAATCTATGATATATACACCATTTCAACTCGTTAACTAGAGGAAAATAAATATAAATCTAGACTCTTGTTGCTATAGCAACAAACATAGGTAATCACAGATTACAAAGCTCACCGAGACGAGGCATTACCTTTATGAGGAATCACCTTTATGAGACCACCTTTATCATATTATATGAAAATCATAGTTAATAATGATCTTGGATATACATGGATACTGTTTTGACACAATATCGTATAACTAAATCATATGTTAAAAAATTGTATAATAATAATATGTTCATTTCATTCGGTATTATATGATACAATGTTTATCAATACAATAATATAAAATACGATATTGCATCCTATTATACTTACAATTTATATCATATAATACAATAAAGTACTGTAATAAATAATGATGAAATATGATATTGTAACATATGATATGACATTGTATTGTCCAATACATTATTGTATTTGATCACATAATACAATATCATAATATAAAATATATGATACAATATAGTATTATATGATACAATATAACATCACATAAAACATCACAATATTGTAACATGATATTATATTGTATAATATTATAATATGATATTGTATTGTATGATATTGTATCATATTTGATACATACTAGGATATTGTATCATATGATACAATATAATTAGATACAACATTGTATCATATCAATTGATACAATATCATGTGATATAGTACGATATTATATCATACAATATCATATTATACTCTATTGTATTATATGATACAATATCATATACAATACCATATATATATATATTTTCATGTGATATAATAATATATTATATAAACCAATATCATATTTTACAATATCGTATCATTTAATACGACATATCTTATACAATATCATATCATATGATACAATATTATATGTTGCAATATCATATTAAATAATAGCATGTGCTAAAATAGTATATAATACAATATCATATTATACAATATTGTATCATAATAAACAATCTATACATAACAATGTCATGATACAATATCATATCATAATGTACAAAAAATGATACAATATCATATTATATCATATAACTTTTTACAATATAATATATGGTATAATATTGTATCATATAAAACAATAGTGTATCATATCATACAATACTATATCATAAGAATCATATTATATCATTTAACAACAAACATATCTATCAAGCAGGTTTGAATGAGGTCGGAGATTTTTTAGCATCCTTGATAATGGAGATCAGGCTCTGCATCTGAAGCTACCTCTGCGGTTCATTAATATTATAGTTAAATAAACTATGCAAGCTATTATCTATAAAATATGTGACATGTTCCAAAACACCAATTCTCATCCAGCATCTGAAACCTATGGCTCAGATTCAGCATTCAAGCCTGCCAGGTGCATTAGTATCATAAGACGCATCATCCATGCATATTATCGTTAAATCAACTATGCAAGTGTGAAATAGTACTAATACTTATTAAACATGTGACCTGTTCCAAAAAACCTAATCCAGCATCCGAAACCTATGGCTCAGATTCAGCATTCAAGCCTGCCAGGTGCATCAGTATCATAAGACGCACCATCCATGGAAGTTTGGTGAAGTTAGGACCAGTAATAACTAAGATATAATCATCAAATGGCACCTGCTCCAAAAACTTTAACCAGCTCTAAAAACCTTAACCTCATCCAGCATCCGAAACCTATGGCTCAGATTCAGCATTTTAGCATGTCTGGTGCATCAGTATCATAAGATGCACCATCCATGCAAGTTTGGTAAAGTCAGGACCAGTAGTAACTTAGAAATTGCTATCAAAGGGCACCTGCACCAAAAACTTTAACCTGCTCCAAAAACCTTAACCTCCTCCAGCATCTGAAACTCATGGCCCTTATAAAGCATCCAAGTCTTTCAAGTCCATAAGTAGGTCAAGATGCATCATCCATGCAAGTTTGGTGAAGATAGGACAAGTAATAACTTAGATACAGGACCTGCAACAAAAACTTTAACCAGGTCCGGACGCCGACGCCAACGCCGGGTGTATAGCATAAATAAGCTCTCGTCTCGGTGAGCTAAAAATGTAAACTTTGTCTCGGTGAGCTAAAAAGGTTCCCTTCCTCGTGTACTAATCTGGAAAAAAATGCATTTCTCTTGTAAAAAGAAAACGGATATAATATATACTGTAAAGAAATTTCCCAGTAATTATTTCTTTGCAATACAAAACAAAACATAAACAAAAAGTCACATTTTTAGTACTTTCTGTTACGACCGGAAGTTACGCCGGATCAGACAGAACAAAGTAAACATATTTTCATACATTGTTCTGTCTTTCCTCAAACTTTGGATGTTCAAGTGTTTTTGTTAGTTATGGTATCTCGCTGAGAAAAGTTTTAGTCTCAGGACCGGAAACGGACAAACGGAAGTGATAAAAGAAAATAAAAGTAGATAGTTTTAGTACATTTTCCTTCAGTACCTGACTGTCCATCACACTGAGTAGATGACCTTTTGTATTTTTACTTGCATGCTAAATAACCAAAATATTTTTCAAAAATCAAATGTTGGTGTACTTTCTGAGACGACCGAAAGTTACGCCGGATTAAACAAAATAGTGTAAACACATGTACATTCAAAGGACTATCATTCAACAAAGTTTGGTTGTTCAAGTCGTTACCGTTTTTGAGTTCTCGTTGAAATAAGGTTTTTTGTCTAGGGACAGGAAACGGACAAACGGAAGTGCTCAATGAAAATTAAATTTAATATTTCTTGTATACTTGCCTATTGTACATTATTGTTTATTGAGCTAACTAAATCTATCAAAGGAAAACAGTTAAACTGATAAACAGCTTGATTTATTTGAACTCTTTCGGTGTGGACCGGAAGTGACGGTCGACAAAATGAAACCGTTTAAACATGTCTATCATCCATGAAAGGTTCGTGTCTTGATCACTCACAGTTTCTGAAATCTCGCGGGTACAAAATTTGTTTTTAAAAAACTACCTGAGATAATAAAGATATCTCACCGGAAGTATAACTTGGTTGTTTATTTAACATCGCATAGATGACATATATAAGGATGTATACTAATTTATTTATTCTCTGTAAAATAAATTAAATACGAAACAAATAAATTTTGAAGTGCTTCCAGTGACGACCGGAAGTAACGACGAACAAAACAAAATAATTTAAACACATCTACAACTATAGCTCTATCATCCCTTAAATCACTGCCACTTGTAACATCACGTTTGAAAATTCGCTGTTAACGGTCGCCATGTTTACGATAAAATCCGAGACATTCCGAGTACGATTTCCTACAAAATGGCAGGCAAATTCAAACGTGTATATTAACTTAATACGACTAATTAAAATGATATTTTGTGGACTTAACTACATCTGCATGTTCAAAAAGGTTTGTAGTGTATAAAAATGTGTTTTTTCCCTGCAGATTATTTTAAACAGACTTAAAATCGACGCGAAGCAGATCCGCTTCGCGGCTGCTACATTGAAAGTATATGGGACGAATTCTTACTGTGACCTGAGCGTAGCCTGGTCACGGTAAGATTATTCTTCCTAAAGTACTCGAGTACAGTACCTCCAAAAGGATGATCTAACCTGAACACTTTTAAATACTATAAATTTTCTGGATTTAACAGAGATTTACAAACTTGTCAAGGCTCGTGTGATCGTAGGATTGGAAGCAAACATGGCGAATGAAGAAGTTGCATGCCTATCCCGTAAGTATATATTTCTCTGCTTATGGTCAGGGTTGTGGTTAACAATTCAAACCTTGGGGACCATGTGGGCCCCTAACTTTTCAAAGTCTATGGGCCCACAGTTTAACTTACGGGCCCACATACATCAATAAATTCTATTAAAAATAAACATTGTGAAGGAACGTCTGCATGACGTATATCGTCATTATCAAGTCGTACATATGATTAATCTTTTTTTTTTACAATGTCTCTGTAACACAATAACGTTTAACTGCATCATAAACGGGACATAAAGTAAATAAGTTTTAAATCAAATTATCATTATTGCTTATCTTCCTGCATTCGAATAAACTGTGAAATCCGACATGAGACAGGTGCATGCTTCTGACGGTTTGTTCCCGTTTTGCACACATTTGAAAATTAGGTATCGAAAAAATGTGTGCGAAACGGGAATTTGACCAGATGAGATAATTGCTTAATTACAATAGTCTGTATCACAGTTCCTGTGAAGGGTTTTGACAATAAAATAAATAAAACATATCTATTTGCAAATGCGTTGATATTTATATTTTGCAGAATTTAACACTGTTGTATACTGAATGTTGTTTACACTACAAAATATAGTCACCTTAATACTTGATGCAAAAAATAAATAATAATGATAATTTACATTTGGATTGACACTCTATATAGGATAATATGTCAAGCTTGGATGAGGATCAATCTTCAATGAGATACAGTCTTCTGGTGGTATTTTGAATCGCATCGCGTTTCGTGTTTTCGGACGTTTGAAGTGAAGCTATGCAATGTACAAAAACATTAACAGATGAAACTACCCTACAGTCATAAGTTATCTGTTACAAGTTTGAAGAGAAAATATCATACGTTAATATTTAATAAATGTTTTGCTGACATTAATGGAGAAAATTTGTCTAGTGAAAACGCTGTTAAATATTTTTTATTTATGTTGTAGCTTGAATAATCGAAGAAATTGACAAACTGTATGATGATAAATCGGCAATTTTATATGCTTCAAGAACTGTAAAGATTTTTCACAAAACCTATCAAATGTAGACCTAATTACTGCATTTTCAAAACATTAACAGATGAAACTACCAGACCGTCTTAAGGCTGTCCAGAGTTAATTCTACGTTTAACGTAACGTAGGTTTAGGAGACATTTGGTTTTGAAAGAAACAAACAAAACCCTATTTGAGTTTAATTTTTACCAGTTTGATTTTACTAAAATACTGTAATCTGTAGATATTCGAAATGTTTAGAGCATATTATGGATTATAAATCAGATACTCAATGGGATTGTCAGAAAAAAAATCACTATTAAAGCGATAACCTATATGTAGTTTGAATACTCAATGTATTTGTATTAATGTAAATGAATAAAAATCATTTGTTTGAAAATTTGTTTGTTTTAATTTTATCGCCCTCCCCATCGATTTGGTATTTTGAAGTGACGTTAAACGTAGAATAAATTTTGGGCAGCCAAAACTGTATGATGATAAATTGGCAATTTTATATGCATCAAAAACTGTAATGATTTTTCAACAAAACATATCAAATGTAGAACTAATTCATGCATTTTCAACCCAATTCAGTTTGGGGTATATCGAATCAATATTAAAAAAATATTATTTTTGTCGGAATGTTGTATTCCAGTTTAGCTACTGATTTGAAATACCAGAAAGTGAACCGGAATATACTAAAGCGGTGATGTCATAAGAACTACTGTCAAAGTCGCTACTTCAAAGATTGAAATATTTTTGACAAAGATCCGTTTCCTTACATAATCTCCTTTCTGTTGATACCAAACAACCAATTATAAACATGCATTTTACATATTTTGCAACCAAGTTGTAAAAGGAGATTCAGAGTACCCCAAACGACTGTAGTTTTCCCATTCATCCTATAATTATCCAGCTTTCAATTGGCTTGGGACCGACATTTTTTCCTCAATTCATTCATTTTTATATTTAACGTAAATGAAAAAAAATGTTACAGTTAAATCATCTATTATTATTTCTTATCAATGAGCGGAAATTTAAGAATAAAAATATCATTCTTTTTATTTTATCAGATGAAAAAAATTGCTGATAGTTATTAGTTATTAATCCTAAAACACTTATAAAACAATCCTAAAATTCTTCTTGTTTCATCGTTTTTGCGGTGATAAAACACAGGTAAAATCTTGGATTGAAAGCAGACTATAATTGCTATCACAACACAAATCACACCTATTGTTCTATACCCCATTATCAAATGTGTGCAAAACGGGAACACACCGGATATGGTTAAACAAACACTGACCATGCGACGAGTCAACAGGTGGCCGATTAAGTAATGGCGAATACTTGTTTGATGCAAGGAACACTCAACAGTGGTCTGAGTGGTCGGGATTAATATTATAATACATGGAAATGAAATTAATAATAATGTATTTTTTATGAATAATGTACATTATACACTCATACAACTCGCTTAACATGAGATATCGGCAGTCATGCTTCCGCGACATTCAGAAACGCGCTCTGAAAAAAAAAGTATAATACGCACCCCCCAATTTTGGTTGAATAAAGGTGTGAATTAAACACAGGACTTTATGGTACTCACTCCAACAAATAATAAAAAACAAACAAATACAATCCTATTCTGGAAAAACCGCTCGCCATTTGGACGACCAGCTTTTGAATTTCTTATCGCCCACATGAAATTTTACTCGCATTGGCGAGTGGGCGAGTGGATATCCACAACCCTGTTATGGTTATTGCTCATAAAGGTTCAATGAGCTGTACTTTATTTAATTTCTTTTGTCCACAATATTTACGACAACGATACATGGTTTTTATGGCTTGAATGCATTCATATATAGCGACTTTTTCACTTCCGGTTCTCTACAAACACTTTAAATAAATCATTCCTTGCTTTCTCTAGGTTATATCTTCATTTCTTTTTAACAGCATCATTAATTATCAATCATTAATTATGTTCCTATCCTCGCTAGTCAACATGTTTTCAAGTTGTATTTATGCCTTAACGTGTACATTACCCGTTGTTTCATTCGATTAAAATGTAAATATACAAGGGGCGTAACTCAGGTTGCTCGCTAGATATATAGCGCAACCGAATCATCGAGTTTTCGTAATGAGATCTGCCAAGGGTTTATAGGGAGCAAAGTGGACCGAAAATTCTTGGCTAGCGAAGATGAAAAACTAATGGTATTCATAAAATTGTATAAGTGTTCATTGCTGACTTTCCTTTCAGTTTTTTACAAAACAATATGTCCTTCTAGCAGCTGCAATGTCTTTTGGATTGACAAGTTCCTTGATTGGATTGACATTTGTTTTTCTCATCTTCAACAAACAATATGCAAATACTACACATACGTCTTTCTCTTGGAATAGGAGTTTTAGTATATCTACCAGTTTCAATAAAAAATGAATGGGCACTGCTTCTTAGTTTTGTTAGGACAGATCTGTCACGGATTTTTTAAGGTAGTTTTAAGTAATGTATTAGTTCGTTTTCATTTTGATTCACAATTTTGGTATAAAAAGATCATTTTCCAGAGTCAGCCTTACATATTGTTTCGTTGTTCATGTATTTTGTTTTGATACTGTGTTCATGTAACTTGTTCTTTAAAATTTAAAGAAGTGATACTTCATTTTTTTAGCAATGAAGACAGTTTTCTTTGCCAAGATACTCTAGAAGACAATTTGTTGTCTTCTTTGAATGCAGATGTTACTAAGTAATTTTTATAGTCATTTTTGTATTCCATATCTTCCAGTGTCTTAAAAAAATGGAACATATATTCAATACGTAGATAATACAAAGGAAATTGTCCTTATTCTCATTAAAAGCAAACTTTGATGCCTTTCTATGTACCTCTTTAAAAATTAGATGTTGTGTTTTTTCAGATGGAAATTGTTCTCAAGACATTAAATCACATTTGAAGTCGGTTAGCCATATTTCCCATAAGTCATCATGGGTATTATTATTGACTGATATAATTTTAACACAATTTCCACACAGAAATTAATATTTTCAGAATAATTTGTTTTCGAAGCAAAATATGCCTTTTTTGAGCATTCCGATAGTTGCTCGGCTGCAAATTTTATTTTTCCATCTGATGTATATACAACACCAATATATTTATATTTATTTGTTATGTTAATTATTTAGTGTTTAGGGTTTTAATAAAATCTGTACAAAATTTCACCAACTGTTTTACCATTAAAATCATAACATCTGTTTTTTCCATATTGATACACAGTTTCCAGTCAGAAAAATATTTTCCTAAAAAATCTAAACAGTTTTGTAAACAAACTGGTGAATCTGATACAAGAATGAGATAATCAGCAAAAAAAAAACCATATGGTTAATTGGCATAGTATCTAGATAAGCAGGATAAGTGGATATATTCCTTGAAATTATAAACAAAATCATCAATAAAGGTATTAAAAAGTTTTGGACTTAAATTGTCACCTTGTTTGACTCCTCTGTTTGCTAAAAATGTTCACTAATTTGATTTTCTTTTCTACAAGAGTAGTATCTATTTGGATATATATCAATCAAAAGTTTACAGAAGTTACAACCAAAACCATTTTTATTTAGTTTGTATAAAAGTACAGATCTCTACACAGTATCAAATGCTTTTGAAAAATCCACAAATCATACATATAAATTCTGTTTTTTGTATGAAGATATTTGTTGTCGTTAGGGTTTTCAACACAAAAATTTTGTCAGTGGTCCTATGATTTTTTTCTAAATCAGAGCAATCTTAGCAAGTTATTTTATTTAAGATAATTATGCAAATAATTTTCTAAACAACTTGTAACAATGAGACCTCTATAATTGTTTGTATTATTAGGGTCACCATTTTTGTATAATGATCTAATAAGTGAAAGAGCCCATTCTTTCGGTATCTTTCCATTTTGTAATAAGATACTAACAAGTTTTGAAAGAATTGGTACCAGGATATTGTGGTTGATCTTTAAAAAACTCATTCAAATTTAAGTCAGGCCCAGAACTTTCAAAATGCTTTTATTCTTCATTTTGAGTAAGCAAAAAGTCCAAAGATTTTGGTTAAATATTTAGTTCCGTATAATTGTATTTGTTTTGTTTGCTGCATTAATCATTATATTTAATAGTGTCACAACAAGGTTATTTGGATCATATGCTTTATCATCTTTTTCTTGGTCAAGTAGATTATCTAGCATCAATATTTAATTTTTAGTATCCTCTTATATAAGAGCGTCTGTATATTTGTATTTACAAATACTTGACCAAAGATATATTCTTTTCAAAAAACATGTTTTATATTTTTCATTACAAAGCACATCAATGCTCATGTGAACGCTTGCAGTTATCAGACAATGATCTGATATTTCTGTTGGAGGACATTGAAATGTTAAACTTTGTAGTACAACTGACTTGACGCCAACATATAACCAACTGTGCGTGAACAATTTGAATTAAAAACATACGTAATCACAGATTACAAAGCTCACTGAGACGAGGCATCACTTTTATGAGGCATCAGCTTTATGAGACCACCTTTATCATATTATATGAAAATCATAGTGAATGATCTTGGATATTCATGGATACTGTTTTGACACAATATCGTAAATCATATGTTAAAAAATTCAGTGATAATCATATGTTCATTTCATACGGTATAATAAGAAACAATGTTTATCAATACAATAATATAAAATGTGATATTGCATCCTATGATACTTACATTATATATCATATAATACTGTAATAATAATGAGGCAATATGATATTGTAACAAATGATGAAAAAAATGACAATAACAAACCGTCAACCATCTCAAAAATCCATAAAACGAAATACAAATTCAAAGCAGAGCATAACGGACCTCAATTTCATGTGATACAATAATATATAAATAAATATCATATTAAACAATATTGTATCAAGATTCAATATTTAGTATTATAAAATATCGTATCATATGATACAATATTATATATTGCAATATCATATGAAATAATATCATGTGATAAAATAATATATAATAGAAAATCATATTATACAACATTGTATTATAATATAACATACAATACATAACAATATCATTATACAATATCATAACATAATATACACAGAATTTGATACAATACCATATCATATCATTTCATATAACTTTTTACAAAATAATATAATATTGTATCATATAAAACAATAGTGTACCATATCATACAATACTAAATCATAGGAATCATGTTATTACATTTAACAACAAACACATCTATAAAGCTGGTTTGAGTGAGGTAGGGGCTTTTTTTAGCATCCTTAATAATGGAGATCAGGCTCTGCATCTGAAACTGTCTCTGCGATTCATTTATATTATTATTAAATCAACTATTCAAGCTATTATCTATAAAACACGCTACCTGTTCTCAAAAAAATAAACCTCCTCCAGCATCCGAAACCTATGGCTCAGATTCAGCATTCTCTATTTATCTTTGCAGAGACAAACAATTTCAATGAAGATGACTTCAAAAGAGTACCTCTCTTTATCCTTGTAGATACAGACATGAAAATATATTTACTTCCATTGAGTACCGCTCTCTATCTTAACAGAGACGGATAATTCAAATGACGTTGATTTCCATAAAGTACTGCTCTTTATTTATAAATAGACGAACATGACAATGAATTTGACTTCCAATGAGAACCGTTTTTTAACTTTGAATAGACGGAGATGCCAATGAAGTTGAATTCCATGAAGAACCGCTTTTTATCTTTGAATAGACGGACAATCTGTGAAGATGACTTCCATAGAGTACTGCTCTTTATCTTTGTAGAGACGGACATTCCAGTGAAGTTGATCTTAATTAAGAACCGCTCTTAACCTTTATAGAAAAGTACATTATCGATGAAGTTGAATTTTAAAGAGTACAGCTTCTTATCTTTGCAGAAACTGATATGCATGTTAAGTTGACTTCCATACAATAACGCACTTTATCTTTTTTGAGATGAATTTGACAATTAAATTGACTTTTACAGCGTACAGCTTTTTTATCTTTGAATCGACGGACATGCTAATGAAGTTGACTTTCATATAGTACTGCTCTTGTATTTGTAGATACAGCGATGACAACGAATTCCATAGAGTACCGCTTTTTATAGAAAAGGACATTATCAATAAAGTGGAGTTCATAGATTACCGCTCTTATCTTTTTTAGAGACGGAGATGCCAATGAAGTTGAATTACATAGAGTACCGCTCTTAATATTTATAGAAAAGGACCTTATAAATGAAGTTAATTTCCATTGAAAATCGCTTTGTATCTATGTAGAGACAGACAATCCAATGAAGTTGACTTCTATAGAGTACCTCTCATTATTTTTATAGAAAAGGACAATATCAATGAAGTTGAATTTCATAGAGTTCCGCTCTTTATCTTTTAACAGAAGGACAATAGCAAATAAGATGGCTTGTTTTGATTGAACAGGTGTTACCATAATAAATTTACAATAGATTGATTTTCTGTTTTAATTTTTCAATATACAAGAGGATCCTTATCCATATAATATTGGGTTTGATACATTGTGCTGTATACTATGGGATAAATTTCATCTCTGATGCAAGAGCACGTGGTTAAAAAATTGCTCTATGTAGCTAAGTAATTCCCAACAAAACTTTATAATAGAACGTAAGACTTAAAGTGTACTCTCACTCATTTTACTCTATCAATATTTGCTTTACATAGAATCAGCATTCATTTTACTCTATCAATAAATGCTCTTCTTAAAATCAGTACATGTATTGCTACAGGGATTTATTTTCATTTTCCTGTTGACCGTTAAATCTGGCTATTAATAGTCTCAATAATTCATATCCTAAAGTTAAGGAAAACTCCGGCTTCAGCATGTAAATTTTTGGAACTCTTCCTGCAAAAACATATTTTAAGTTTCAATATATATTCCTTTGAAATCTATTCATATATGAACTATTGTGACGTGAAAATAAAATATGATATTAAAATTGAACCCTGTCAAATTAATATTTTTCCATCAAAGCATATCAACGTTTATCATATTGACTATAACAGTGAACTTTTAAAGATAGAAATGATTCAAATCCGTAGCTTTTATTGAAAAAAGGAACTTTATAATGAAGACAAAAAGGAAGACCTATTTCTGACTTTTTCATATCACAGATGCAGTGACTGTATGATTTGGATTTACCTGTCATGATATCAGCCCACTTAGCAAGGAATGTGTCTCCCTTTCTCTTCAGAGCAGCCGCGGAGGCATCCAATAAAATTGGATAACGATACATCATTTGACAGAAGATCATGGACCTTCAAAACATAGTAAAAACAAAAATAAAATTCTACAAGCATTATCATGATGCACCACATAGTAACCATGTTCTGGGCACCATGATATATTAGAGAAGAACCATGTAATGGGCACTATGATACATTAGAAGGTACCATGTACAGGGCACTATGATACATTAGGGGAGTACCATGTACAGGGCACTATGATACATTAGAAGAAGAGTACCATGTAGTGGGCACTATGATACATTAGGGGAGTACCATGTAGTGGGCACTATGATACATTAGAGGAGTACCATGTAGTGGGCACTATGATACATTAAGGGAGTACCATGTAGTGGGCACTATGATA
>WFKH01010931.1:71887615-71907131 GCA_016163765.1 Magallana hongkongensis
AATGGTTCACACACACAGCTCTGATTCCAGATATATTTTAAATGCACGCAGCATGATAACTAAAATGTATCACATAGATTTATTTTTTTCCGGTAGTTTGTGTGATTTACTAGAAAAGAAAAAGAATGTTTATATTTTCTGTTTCTCGTTTTTTAGGATTGTGCAGAATTTACGAAGATGACTTAAACTCCTCACATAAAAGCATGTATCTTAAAAAAATTATTTTTTTCTTATGAATTAAAGCCTCCTTTTTAAACAGGCATACTGTCTGTCGTAACTTAATGTTAGTTGTACGCACAATGAATTTCGTTAACTTGCCAAATAAACACAGGTACATGTTAAAATGTAAAGCTTTTTACACTCATACTACACAACTCACCAACAAAATAACATTGTAACGACATTTATAGGATCCTAACAAACAACTTTTCCAGCGACAGCTATATCAAAATCCTAGCCGTTTTTTAGTTATTTAGCAAAAACTTTCAAGAGCCCTTCGTCCTTAATTTAAGGAGCCAGCCCTTTTTTATTGGTGTCAAATGAAAGTCCTTGACATTCTGCACAACTTTTATTCTACATGTCTTAACAAAATGTTTTTTGTTTAAAAGATACAAAGGAAAATATGTCTAAATTTTCGCACTTTTTGGAACCCTGTTTTTTGACCCCCTACCTGTTTCTAAATAAAGAAAGTAATCCAAAAACAAAAACCGATGTGCAAAACTTCAATGTCTCTGTTATACAAATTCGTTGGATTCCCATTCCCTGCTATCATAGTCTCGGAGCCTTTGTCTGGAAACGAAAGGCCCTAAATTTTTTTAAAAGGAGAATAACTCGTTAACGAAAGAGGATTTTTAAAATTTATGAAATGGTTTAGATAGTGTTTTGTAAAGTCTATAAGCCCTGAAAATTTGAGCAAAAACCATTCAGAAATGAGCAAGATATGAAGCCTCAAAGTTCGCGTCTAGGAAGAAAAAAAAAAAAAAGAAAAATAAGAATAATCTTAATCTGCACAATAATATAAAGGTCTTCCGTTGGAAACGGAAGACCTTAATAAAATTAAAAAAAAAATAAGTGAACACCATTTTAATTTGATATTTGCAACAAAACAATCACAGTTACGTCAACTACATAACGTCATTGTTGGAAGACTATGTATAGTATTTTATAATTTTATGCGTATAACTTGTAAATTGTAAATATGCGTCATCAGCAGCAACTATTTAAACATTTTGCGAATTCGGATAAGATTACACTGTAAATACATTTTGTCCACAAATTGATTAATAGAAAACATCTGCTTTGATTAATAATGTATATACAAGAAATAAAAACATTGTTGAATAGTATCAAAAAGTGTGCTTTAAAAGCAAGTCGATGAGCTTTAAGAATTTGCATAAATGAGCTTGAATTTTTTTTTTTCAATGTAGAAAACTGATCAGATAAAACTTTAAAAAATCAGGAAAATTTTGTTAAAGTAAATTTAAAATAATAATTTTTAATGCAGGATGATTTAGCTACACGATTAATACAACGTACTGTGTAGATTCACTGTGAGTAATTTATTTTATTAATAAAAATTATCTTCATTTTAATAAAACCCAAGACCAGGACTTGTTTAATGGACGATTCAGTGATAATCGGAAACATTGCGATGAACTGAGCATAACCAAAAACATTCTAGTAATTTAAGAAATCACCGCCTGAATTTCAATTGCCTGTAACTACATAAAGACATACTTAAATACACACACAAAAAAAAAAAGAAAGAAAAAAATCAAAGAAAATTCAAAGAAAGATTAATGATAATTGATCGCACCAAGTTTGATAACTGATTGCACCAAGTTTTTATTTTGCTATTTTTTTTTATCAGTTCAGAACCCGTGTGAGATATTCATGTAGTACACAACGTGGTTTGCAAGTAAATATAGTGAATGATTTCTTTAATATGAAGTTTATTTATAGAATTTTATTATGCTGCAGAAACCCTCTTTTATGATAATTCTGCACATAACTTAATTTGTTATTTAAAATCAGATAAAAAAAAACCCAAATTTTATTTTTAAAGATATTTATTCTAGGAATATTAACAGAAATGTGCACGTCAAACTTCAAGAAATATTACAATTAAATCCTATTTTTAGTCTACAAAATAGTTGAGGTTGCATATGCAACTCTTTAGAAGGAAGGGTAAACATGATAAAAATTGTATGAATGTTGTGTAAAAATTTAATGAATGTTGTTTATGATTGCGTTTTGAGAAATTAGAATAAATAAATTATTATGACAGGATTAAACTCATCGAATATGTTTTTTTTTACGATTTATCATTATCGTACATCTTGTTTGCAAAGAGTTTTCACATATCCAAACGCCATGAAAACAGGTGAGCGATATACTTACTATAAATGAATTAGAGCTTTTGGATAGCAAAGAGTCGTAAACAAGCATAATCATGAACTCTTATTCAAAATGAAAAGATCCGAACATAAAACTCTTGATGTTTCAAAAACATTAAATCTGCTTTCTCCTGATTATCAGGATGTTTATTCTGAAAGAAACGCATTCAAGCAACCATTCACTTTGTTAGACATCAAACAACTTGTTTTTTTTTTCAGCTGTATATCAGTCTCCTCGAAAAATAAAAAAATACCACGAAGCAAATTTTAAAATCTCAAATTTCAAACTTGTCATTTCAACAAGTATATAAATACTATATATAGCATGGTTGTTTCTTCGTGTTGGTATTGACAGTAATACCCTAACGAGTGTATTACATGCTCACGAAAAAAATATACATGTTAAAAAAACAATGATTTTATATGCATTTACTATTTCATTAACATGATCGTTTTTAAGAGAATCATAGTTAGAGGAAAAGGAGCAGCAAACCAGAATAGTGGTATTCATATGTCACAGACTGTAAACATCAACATTATGTTAATCTATCTCATTTTCCGTTTTTAGGATGGTTAAACATGTATCCATCTCTGAATGGCTGTTACTTGAGGAACTACTACCACTGTTTTCAAACACATTGACAAAGTCATATGCATCGGCATTATTATATTCGGTCTTACCATATAATTCAGCAGCAGCTGGATCAAGGTTTCTCTTCAAAGACAGTATGCTGTATTGGAAAGGCATTTGGAATTGTTCATAATTTGGTACCGATTCATCTTTGTCATTGGCTTCTACATTCGAGTTTGTGTACATCAACAGACTTTCAATAAAGAACTCATTATTTAAATCACAATGATCTCAATTCGGGATTTCATTTTTAGTGCTACATGTCGCAAAACTATTTTTCTTTGTAACATTGTTATATGTATCTAAAAATTTAGATGACCTTAAATTGTCATATAAGTTGTTCATATTGTCTGACGTTTCTTCATTTGCATGTTCCTGAACAAGGTTAATGTTTTCAATATTTGCCTCTCCGTGGTCCCGTCTAACAGCTGAAAAAAGACATTTGTATCCATGCTGTAAAAAATGTACTTTAACATTCCTAAAATGTTTTCATTTATTTTAAATTTACCAGAAAGATCTGCCTGGTCTTCTCCATGAAATCTTAATGACTGATGTCTTTGATTCTTTTTCAATCTAAAACAACAAAATACATTCTTGCTTTGTTATAGTGTTGATTGCTTTTTGCAAACACTTTATAATAATTATTACCTGGATCTTAAACACATTGTTGCTGCTACAGCGAGTGCAGTTACAAAGGACCCAATGAAGGCAAATGTCATATTTTTCCACACATACATGTCTTCAAAAATTGGTGTTGTAGTGAGCGTTTTGGTAGAAGGTAAATATACTGCAATGTAGAACATAATCATGGTTATGAAATGGACTCAGAGCAGATAGCGGGAAACAAAATTAAGGTGTATCAGGATTTTTTTTCTTTATAAAAAGGCAAAGCAAATATGGTAAAAAAAAAATTGAAGCAAATTAGTATTTTTCTGTTGGTGAATAAAGGACAACGGACCTAATTCAATTTTGCAAACGTGATGTTCATGAAAATTGTATTTGAGTAAATGTTACTAATAATGTATCAAAAACTAGAAAAAAAAATATCAAAATCGAATCAGATATTATGTAGAGACCATTTTAAAAATTGTTTGTATTACATTTTATCCCAGTTGAACATGATAGGGAAAATCGTTTCTGTGAAAGAAAAAAATAAGGTTTAAAACACTGTGCAATATATTTTCTATCAAAATTGAAATATGATACTTATATGATCAATTGTGATTAATATTGGAAAGAAAAATGACGATGCTATCGACTTCGTATTTAAGGGGGGACCTGTTAAAGTGCCGTGTGTCATAGTTTTCTTTTATTCTAGGAAACTATAGAAAAAGGGTTAATATGCATCATTTCGAGGTTGATTTATGAAGCCAAGCTTCATTATTAGAGTGTGCTACCTATTCTAATGACAAAATACGTCAAAACTAAAGCACAGGAACGAGTAAACTGTATTAGTATGGAATACAGAATATAAGTGAATAGTTCACTGGCAGAAATTCAAACCACACACACATTTACACATTAAATGTAAGCGATTCGTGTACACTAACGTCTGCGGGATAAATGTCAATAGAAACTTTAAAAAAAATGTTTGAAACTGTCATTTATCGACACCGTTGGTTGTTGCTATTATGATATCAGTCCATATGTATTTTTTGTAAATCTTTTGAAAGTACTGAAAGTTCACTTTAAAGTATTACCTGCTTTCATATTTTGGGCGACTGTTCCCATTTCTTTTGTGTAACGCTTGTTCGAAGCTACGGTAAAGTTGTCCGAAGCTAAAATAGTATCGGAAAACTGTACTGTTTTCATTATCGAAAAAACACTAACTGGACAAATTTTTTTAAATCTTTATTACATAAAATAACGACGGTATCCAACATTATATTTGATTCTATCTTGTGACAACATATGAACTTCTAAATCACGTGACGCGCGTATCCTAACACGACATATGCTCTTTATCTCGCATCGGCGCAAGTACTTAATAACATTTAATCAAATTTTTAATAAAAAAATTGATAAGTCATGTATTTTGCAGTTCTTGCTAAGGGTTTACATCAATTTTTCGTTTATCTAAAATATTCTCAGTCCGCCCATCGTAAAAATTAACATTGGGTCAATTGGTACGTTTCCCCTAGCCTGAGTCGCATTGATACTTCTTTTCTCTCCCAAATCCACGCTAAATATACAAAAGTTGCATTAATCCTTTACTTTCGCTTAGCTTTTTTTTACATGCATTAAAATATCTCCATTTATAATTTGACGTATACGTTGTAGGGAAAGTTTCCAAACCATTAGTTATAATTAGTCATTAACCTAATACGAAGCTTTAAACCTGCTAATCATTTGATACTCAATATTGATGATATTGAATTTAGTAACAGCGTCTATATAAAGAAAACAAGATGTTTTATTAATCTTCAATAAAATTCATTTATGACTTTAAAATACATTCCTTGAAAACTATCAAAAGAATGCAGATCGTAACGTCAAAGTTAATTATGACGTCTTATTGTGTGAAGTACAGACATAAGACAAGTGACTTTCTACCTATATTGCTGTAAAATCAATCGGGAAGCCTTAACGTACCCGCGTTTTGTATACATCTATTGATTGAGTCACAATATTGGTCATCGGTACAATGGCATTCTTCCTCACAAAAGAGACCGTAGTGATTTTATGGACACGTGGCGCTACAGTTCAAGCCAAATGTTCCTGCTGGACATTCTTGTTGAAGAAAAAAAGAAAATCATAATTACTTACATTATTACTTACAACGATTCAGTATGCGTTTGATTAGTTTCTAGAAGACGATGCTTATGCATTCACATTGGTTCTGAATGAAAACAAGATTTGTTTCACTTTATGGAAATAAAGAATTCATACAATTATACAAATGCATCCTTTTACCTGTACAGTTTCCATTTACTTTGTAGTAGTTTGGACAACACCGACCTGTATCACTGAAATAATTCAAGAAACTGATTTGTTTGGTTTTCAATAGAAAATTTTAGAAAGATGATCTAGCATTGTGTTTCATGAGTTAGTTATTTCCGTTTATATAGAAAATTTCGTAGTTTGAATGTTACATAAGCTCGCATAGCAATCCTTTAACTAATTAGATTATGTTTTATGTTCCTTTCTTTAGTGAACATTTCAGTCCGTGAATCATTTTAACAAGAAACAAAACAAGAGGCCCATGGGCAACAAAGCTCACCTGAGCAATACTAGACATTTATATATAATAAAATCAGCTTTATGAAGTCATATCCCAAATATCGGGACAACGAATGAGTAAACTAGTTCTTGCATTAAAAGATTTTCAAAATTTTCTACAGATGTTCTTATGTTGATCCCCTTTTGTAACTAGATGATTTTATAGTTATATGACATATCGAGCATTGCCATTCTCAAAAATATCTTAAACAACTGTTCATATAAATATAAACCTACATCAGACTTTGAACCCACTGTGTGGCCCAAGAATTATCCTGGGCCACAGTCAAAACAACTGAGAATCAACAAATGTCAATATGCTTGCATATTTGTAATACTATATACTATATATTTTTGAGAATGTTTAATTTTTTTCCTATTTAAAAAATTTGACCATCCCCACAATAGAAGTCTTCTTTTTTATTTGATTTTTAAAGATTTTACGATATATATTACACTACATGAGGATGCTTCCAATCAAGTAACAGCTTTTTTGCTTAATTGAATTTCATAAAGAAGATATTGTTCTTTACATTCCTATGTAAATTCCAAAGTGGCCCCACCCTACCCCCGGGGATCATGGTTTGAACAAACTAGAATCTTCACTACCTGAGGGTGCTTCCACACAAGTTACAGCTTTTCTGACGGATTGGTTTTAAGAAGAAGATTCTTAAAGAATTTTCTCTACATATTCCTATGTAAAATGTCTACTGTCCGTGATGGCCCCACCGTACCCCCGGTGATTATGATTTGAACAAACTGGAATCTTCACTACCCAAGGATGCTTCCATACAAATTAGAGCTTTTCTGGCCAGTTGGTTTTTGAGAAGATTTTTTAAAGCTACCAACAAATTTAAATAACTCTAAATTATCTCCCTGTGAAAGAGGCCCTTCGTTTAAACAAAATTGAATCCCCTTCAATAAGGATGCTTTATGCCAAGTTTGGTTGAAATCGGTCCAGTGATTCTGTGGAAGAAGTCGAAAATGTAAAAAGTTTACAGACGGAAAGACAGACAAACAGATCGACCGACAGACATACGGACGCAAGACAAAAAGTGATCAGAAAAGCTCACTTGAGCTTCCAGCTCAAGTGAGCTAACACAAACTGGTGTTAAACAAATTATTTAACCCCCCCCCCCCCCCACACAAAATTAGCGACAGGAGAATGCAAAGTAATATTTTTATCAAATTTTGCATTGACAACATGTTAACCCTAAAAAAACGTGTTTTGAGTATCACTCAAATTTAAATTGTCTTCATTTAATCAGTTTTTTTTCCTTTTTTAAAAGAAATTGGAGAAAATTATTTCCGTATTTTATATAATTTTCGATAATGATTTTCCTGTGATAGTTAATAGAGTGAGTGTAAAAGAGATTTCACTGCTAGTGAAATATTATTTCTTTTTTTTTTAGAATAAGCCGGATGTATATATTAGTGTTGCTCCTCTTTTGAAAACAGAAAAAGAGAGAGAGAAAAGAGATTGGAGAGAGAGAAGAGAGAGAGAGAGATGAAGAAAATTTACAAAGTACATTTTGTCAAACCTTTTACATTCCAAAGACTTTGCAGTTTCCTGATCTGCAATATGAAAAATATAAAATACTAGCAAAAATTACAAAAATAAATGACCACGTAGAAGGAATAATCAATAAGAAATATAGATAGACTATATCGAAAATGAAATGTAGATTGTACTGAAACGTTTATTGATAGGTACGTATCGCATTCAGAATAATAAAGGATACTAGACTTCTTTAAATAGAATTCATAAATAAATATACATTTATTTAAGAATTCTATTTTTCTTTGTTTTATTATGTTAGATACAAAATTTAAGTTATGAGCAACAATTACGTGTTATATGCAGCAGCTTGGCAAGGTATGTACCTGCTATTGTTTCTTTAACGACAGATTCTCTTTCGGTTTCGTCGCCATGATTGTGAAGACATCCATGGACGGGATCACAATATTGACCATCAGTGCAGTTACACTCCTCCTTACACAATCGTCCATAGTAATTGTCTCCACAAGTACTGCTACAGTTCAGGCCAAATGTTCCTGCCGGACATTCTAAAATATTAATGAATAAACATATAGACCACATATATCTCATTGCCAGTATACAGTCAGGAAACAAAATTATAGCATGCAAATAGAGATGTAAAAACATGTAACTGTTGTATCTCATTACCTGTGCATTGTCCATTTAATATCGATCGGTAGTAATTCACGCAACAGTGATTCTTGTTACTAAAATACAAATAATCATTTGTAAAGCATGGTCAAAACTAAAAACAGTTCAATGCTAACATGTCCGCTTTAAGGGTTGATACGATTTAGGTAAAGATGAACAAAATGGAGTTAAAGTTGCAATTAAAAAATATTTGCTCTATTATAGTTTTTAATGAAACCGTAAAGATCATGTAAAAATAATAAAAGAATTAGAACTCGGTCTGTTATTTTATTACTTTAACTGTGTACTTCAAAACAGTAGTATACATCATGGAAATATAACGATTTGATGCTTAAAAATTGATATCCAATTGAAGATATAATCTAGTTTTTTCATACAAACCTGTTACATTCAGAACAAAACACGGATCCTCCTGACTGAAAAATGATAAGCATAAGAAATGCAAAACCACCCCAAAAAAGATTATATGTCAACATTGTTCAAATAGATAACACAACCACGGTCAGACTAAATAATTCTCCCCACATCTGATACAATTTATATAGTAAAAAATTTCAAAATATTTTACCAAAAAAGGATATTAGAACCATAAGACAAGAACACATCTAAGCATTTAAATCGTTTAATTAGATAACGTGTTGATCAGTAACTGCTGGAGCAATGGTAAGTTATGATATTATTCGATTCAATCGCTTGAAATACTTTAACGTGTTAGTGTAAATCAATGTATATAACTTTACAATTGATCTATAATAAGGACACCTGCCATGATCGTTCCTGTTATCAATTATTGCCAGCAGTTGTTTATGTAATCAACATGTAGTTTAACTTTTTAAAAATTTTATACACGTCTATTGCAATGGGCATCTTATTTGAAAATGAGGCTGACAAGACTGAATGTGACATATTAATAAAATGACTAAAGCCGATTGAATTTTAAAATGAAGCAATAATGAAAAAGCAATAAGTATGAAATAAAAGAGCGAAAAATAATATTACATAACTACACGAGGTCAAGTACAATCCGAGCTTGCGCGACTTTGCATGACTTATTAAACAACACATTCATAGTCGGTAATCCAGTTTTTAGTTTTACACAAAACAAGTAGCTTACTAATAGACAGCCAAAAAAAAAATAGTGCAAATTGAGTTATCGTCTATTCAACATTGATCATTCAACTCCTAAATTGATGTATCACAAAATAAACCAATATCTTATTCTATCACTGCTATAATTATTAAAGAAAATGTATGTGAAAAAGCATTGCAACTATTGCTCAAACACATATATCAATGATACTTTAATTAAAATCAGCTAATGAATAAATTAATGGTACCCAAAGTTTAGTTCATATTGCTCTGCAAAATCATGTACATGAACAGTACATGCACAGACATTTGTTACAGTTTAGAAATCATAAGTATTTATGGGAAAATTCTGCATTATTTTATTTCTTTGAAAGTTTAATACTGAAAATAATTTTTGTGGGTTTAATTGTTAATTATTAAATAATAAACAAATGCAACAGAAAGAGTTGTATGATGGTTAAGATTAACTTCATAAAAATATTGTATCTGTTCATTACAATAATCACGAGACACGGATAGAGTCTATGAAAAATAATAAATATTTATTTCATAATAAGGACGTATTTATATTGTTATAACGAGAGAGGACTTCGTAATTATGAAATAAATATTTTGTTAAAAGGAGAAAAAATCTTGTTAATACGAGAACATTATCTTGTAATTGAAAGAGTGTACAACGAAACATGAACTCGTTTAAATGCTAACCGTTTTTATCAAATGGACTTTATGATAGATTCAAGATATGATTTGTTTCTTAATGAATTTATGTTAAGACCCTAATGAAATACAGCGCTTCACAATCAATCTGTTTAATTTGTTTTTGTTTATATCTGGGGCGCGGGGAGGGGGTTGGTTGGTTGGGTTTGCACATCATAAACCTTTCTAGCTTTTGATATTTATATGTTCAAAACATATGTTGTAGCAAATAAGAACGTCCATAATTCTGTCAATTTACAAAGGCATTTTAAAACATTTTAACTTTGGTATGTGTAGCCAGTGGTAGAATAAAGCCAAGCTTGGGTCGTTGTTATAAATATGTATTATACAGAAGAAACTTGAAATTTTGTAATTATACGAATAAGACAGAATAGACATAAATGACAAGACAATTAGACACAAACAAACATACACATTAGACAATGAAATGAAACAGTAATATTACAATTTAGAATGAACTTTAATTTATTACATTAATTCTTACAGGGACAAACTATCCTACTATTTTAAGTATATCGCTTTACTGTGAGTATATCGTGCTGGCCTGTTCAAGGGCTAGGTGGATAGTGCCAGTCCTGAGTAAGATTTTGGCGTGGGAGAGTGCATGTAGAATGAGTAATGTGACCCTATTGTCCAGTCTTGTCATTGTCCATATTAAAGATTTCAAACTCTTATACATAAACACTCACTCTACACAAGTAAACCAATCAAACACGTACGCTAGCGCTGTAATTTAATGTACAGATGATTAACTGGTATTAATAAAACGGGCAAACTAAACGGCAATCTGCTTTTTCAAATTAAGAATAGAAGATTGGAAACATGGGGAATATATTTTAAACTTGTCATTCAATGCCTGAATCTTTATTTTTTAAATTAAAATTCACTTCCTTTTTAAAACTTTATTTCATTTTTCAAAGTTTTATTCATTAGCAATATTTTGATAATAAGAAAATTTCGATCGTAGTAAAACATTCCAAAGGATTTTTTTTTAATTTTCAAAAGAAATATTTGCAGGCTACTAACATAAAAAGTAGGTCAGGTCATTGACCTAGTTTTTAAACGTTAAAAGTAACAACCCAATTGGAGCTGTGTAAGAAAAAATAGATTGGTTTTTATTATCTTATAGATATATTTAAAGATATATCCTCATTTTTTTCTTTGTCTTCATTTTGGTACCGACTATTTACATCCTATTTACCTTAATAATAAGGTATTTTAATTGAAATAATAATTTCGTTCCCTTCATTTTGGGACAAACTCTTCACATCTTGAATATCCTAACGATATAGATTTTTTTATTAATAGAAAAATTTCTAATTATATCACATTTAAAAACAATGGGTGTATTAGTATGTGTAATATGCTTTACAATATTTACATTATTTTGCGAGTCATAGGAGTGAAACTATCTAACACAAAAATACTGTAGAACTTGACAAATCAGATCATTAGAGCAATTCATGAATTATGTTTGCTAGTGAACTTCTAACCAGATATCAGAGAAAATGTAAGAATAGTTCCAAATGCTTTTAACAATAGTAATATCTTTGATTATTCAGCTGAATCATATACATTTTTATTTTAGCTATTGTTGATCTTTAAACTATTCTTATTTGTTTTTTACATGGAGAAAAATGTTATATTACATTTACTATCAAAGAAATTACAACGAGGTCAGCTACAAAACACAATACTTCTAGTACCCCTATGTAGGCCCGAGCTGCTGGTCTTTGAATAGTAAACAGTTATTTCTAAAATGGAAAAAGAAATATGTTATCGATATCTTAAAGTCCACCTTCATCACAAAATAATTGTCTTTTGGTTTTGATCAGAGTTGATTTAAATAGAACAGCTCCTACATGCATTTAAGTTACCTTTATTAGATATCCCATAAACGGAACGCAGGGGTGTTAAGGAAGCAAATGGAATTGAAGATACGTGTAATTCCGCGAAATAACAAATCTTACCTTTTAAATATCTATTCAAATATTAAAACATCAAATAGTAGACCATCATCAAATAAAAAATACCAGAGACAATTTTTTTCTTTCAGAAATTAGATTGTATTTCGTAGATTTACGTATTGATGAGGTCATGACTGAAAGTGGATTGTCACGTTAAATTTGATCGGAAAGCAATGTAAACAGATTCAAAATATAGGAAATATAAGTACTCTAATAAAGTATTTTGGTGTGATTTGTTGAGAAACAATATAATACTGGAACATATGATCATATTTATCAAATATTCATAAAGGGAATGAAACAACGCTTTTCTTTCTCCCCCATGCTTTCCTCTGTCTTTGTTTGCAATAGGAACACCCGACTAGAACAACACTACCCCATATGTTTTCAAGTTCACATTTAACACTTATCAATAGTTTGATCAATGCTGAACTTACACAGTGCTGCTTGAATCCCGTGTTATGTGTTGCTTTGATGCATCATGCCGATTTCCGTGCACCTTGTATAAACGTTAGAAAGGTTTATAGAGAACTGTACGAATAACCATTAAATCGAGGAGAATATAGGATTCTAGCTGTAGTTTTTATAATACTGAGATGTTTTCCGATACTTGATATGTTTATTTTTTGTGAAAACCGCGGGTTAGTATTTTTCTATTTTATTTTATATTAAGGAATATATGTAAGCTATTTATAGTTATCATGTGATAATGCACCGAGTGGCAGTAATGTACTACCCAATTTTATTACAGTGACATCTATTTATTCGGGAAATAATAAGTTTTTGGTCCGAATCAAAACAATAATTTTATCTTACGATTTTGTGTATTAGAGTCAAAATAAATGCTAAATTGTCCATATGCGGTCTTAACCTAACCGCAAACACCTCTCAGTAACAGTACACTTGCAAATGATAAATAAATCCCTACAATGAAATTGAGGAAACAAAATTTTAAAAAAAAAAATGTATCTAGTATTATGTTCGCATTTCTCATTTATCTGTTTAAATTTGTTGTAGTTAAACACTACAAAGCGATGAAATAAGGAAATTGATATAACACTGTTTTTCTGTGTATAAATTGACAAACAAAAATGTTACAACAATATTTATGTCACCTCTTTCAAAAGGCTTATATAATGGCTCGCTATTGACGTTTTACTATTGGTATTTCTTGTCAAGGTCATTATAAAATACCTCTAAAGAACGTATGAGTTTGACGAATTTTTTATGATTGTACAAAACGTAGATGAAGATCCAAAGTAGAGCTTAAAGCGAACACTATCAATTATCAACATCACCGAATTGGGGTAGATTGAGGGTTAGTAGAAATATATATCCTTAACATTTTTGACAACGTTTTGTTGAAATGCACTAAAGTACAAGCAATTATCTACATTTTAAACAGGACGCATTATCATATTGATGAATAGTTAACTTAAAAAAATAAGACGTGTGGATCATGGCAAAGTATATTTTACAGGGTATTTGTCCATCGTCAACATCTGTTAAATTTATTGCCATGGTGCATTTCAAAAAAGCTGCTTTTGAAATGTTTGTTTAAAATTCTGCAAATCATTCATTATTTTCTAAAAAAAAAAAAAGTTCATAACAAGTCTTCAAACAATGTCTTGAGATACTCTCTCCATCCTGATATACATTCATACAATCTAAGCAATACTTTCGATTGGACACATAATTTACAGCAAGACTTTCCGTGCACGCATTACTTTTTAAGCTATCGACGTTTGCCTGGCTACAAACCTGTCACCTGCCCTCACATCAGGTAGAAGGTATCTGGATTTAACTTAAACATTTTTCGCAGGGACTTACTCAATGTTAACTTTTACAGATGAATCATTAGAATGAGATCGTACAATATGGTCATAAGTGTATGCAGATTCAGACTCATTAACAGGCAAATCTGTGCGCGACGAAATAGAGTGGAGTTCTGGAGTAAATAGAACTTTATCTTCAGTTTGGCTACTTCTTTGAGTATCTTGATTATCATCGCTTGTGATGATAGACTTTTGTTTGTTCTGTTCTTGCAACTGACTTTCAGGGATGTTTGACTCCTCCACTTCTGCATAATAATGTACCTCACTGTTTCTCGTGGTACAAACTTTAGAGTCAAGACAGTTGGTACCTACAAAAAACGATAAATATAAGTTAATTGTTAACATGAACACGAAGAAAACAAATATCAGTTCATACTTTATATTTAGAAGAAGAACGTAGCAATGGGTGTCAGTGAATCAGAGCTGTTCATTGAATCATATTATATCAGAAAACTAGACACGATCTCGTTGTGAGCAAGGTGGAGGTTTTCCGTCCGTTTTGTTGAAGGTAATATAAACCTTTTAAAATTGGATATTCAACAACAAAACATGATCTGGAAATGTACGCGGAGTCTTTATTGGAAGGAACAAACTCTTTTTAATCAAGCGATTGGGCTATGAGAGAGAGACAACAAGACCCCATTTAGCTATTTTTGTGAAGGACCAGCCCCTTTTTTCTTGATGCTAAATCAAGAAAAAAAAATTGTTTTCTCAAACACACATTTTATTCAACAAGGTTTTAAAAATTCTGTACTGTTCTCGAGTTATCTGAAAATAAAAGTTTTACGGGCCTACCTATAACTCATTAAAGGGACCGTTAAAAAAAAGTTATGGTTGCACATTGTGCAGCGCATTATTCTGAGCATTTTTTTTAAATATTGCTTTTAAAAATATTTCTCCAATTTGAGATATTAACAATCAATGGTATGAACTTTTGGCCCATTTAAATCCTTTTACGTAACAAAGAAGCAACAACAGTATAAGATATGAAAATTTCGCACTAATTGGTTGAGTCGATCCTGAGAAATCGTGTGCACAAATTTAGAAAAAAAAATAATAAAAGAAAAGAAACCTAAAAAAAAAAAATAGCCAATAATAGATATTATGATCTGACCTGTTTTAGGCTTATTTGACACTTTAATATTTCGTTTAGGTAGAACATTTGTCTTTCTACTGAAATAAAAAAAACAAGCTTTTACTTGAAATATGTGAAAGATATGGTTATGTCAGGCATTAAAATTCAACTGAAGCTTAGATAAAACCTGTATTTGTAGTATGTAAATCCCATTAAAGTTATTAGCAATACAACAACGCCTAGAAGAACTAATGCAAACGTCCGCCATGTTGCATCTTCTTGCATGTAATTGATGTACCCGCTGTCTATACAGTTGGTAACTGAAAGACGTATTTAGAAAACAATTAGGAATTGTAACAAAGGTCAACCAAAAAAAAAAAAGACTAATGGTGGAAACAGATTTGATGGTTATCTTTCAAAAATTATTGATTTTCGAAGAAAAAAAAGCCGATTTGTTGTTGCTTGACTTACATAAATAATAATTCAACAAGCACTTAATGAATGAAAGTAAAAGAGGAAACGCGTTTCGTCCGTTTTATTAAACTTGTCTCAATCTTCAATCATGGCTGCTCAAAATGTAAAAATATGAAATCAAACCAAAATAACAACTGAAACTGTTTGAAATTGATTTTGTCAGGCAATATACATGTAATCAGTTCTATGTTGACGAGATGGGGGAATAATTTGGAGCGTATAAAAGCAGAAACTCAAATTCTCAAGAATGAACGGCTGTATTATTTTGGAAATATTTACATATTTATATCTCTGAAGGAAGAAACAATCCATCCCCAGGTGCCGAAACTACATTTTGACAGAAACGGCATTTATTGATTCCGACAATGCCCCATATACGGATAGAATGTAAATACGTGATATTTTGGACCTTGAAGTTTATATTTTAATTTACTACAAATCTTCAGCAAAATGTACAGTGATATTAAGATTAATACTGAGAGAAAAGATACATCCTAACTAATCATACAAACGCAAAATGTGATTACCAAGCATAATGTGTCAGGAATTTAATTTATAAGAAAGTAAAAATCTTCATTGGGTGGAAAAAAGTTAATAACAACCCCCCCCCCCCAAAAAAAAAAAAAATATGGTATAATTAAATTTAATTTCTTTTGGATACTGTGCAACATTTGTATGGCTGTAAGGGTTGTATTATACATTTGTTTTTTTTTTTTAATATGGATTGCCCGGTCTTGAATTCGCCCAGAAACAGTTAGTAATAGATATTTTCTCTAATTAACACATTTAAAAATTGTTTTGAGTTCACGCAGTGTTTAATTTGCCCGAAAAGGTTAAAAATAAAACTGGGGATAATATTTCCCTGCATAGAGTATTTATCCTACCGTTTTGTAGACAACCATAGACTGGATTACAGTACTCGTCTTTTTGACAGTTACAATTTTCCAGACAAAACAGTCCGTGGTAATTCTCTGGACATGCACTGCTACAGTTCAATCCAAAAGTTCCTTCTGGACATTCTTCATAGACATATAATTTAAAAAATAAGACAAAGTACTTTTGTTAATGTGAGATTTGGTAATAATAAACTGTTAATAATATGTTTGAACAGTTTTCTTTTCAAAAGTATGTCATTGCTCAATGCGCTCAAACAAGCATACGGTGAAAACGAAATCTTACATGAACTATAATTGAATTCAATACTTGAATTCATTACATGAAATAAAATTATACAAAATGTATAATCATTGCGAAAACATACATCTATTTACCAATCTGACCTATGGAACATTTTGTTTTACCTATTTTCGTTTTGCCTATTTGCAAATATGAACCATTTTACCACCTTTATAGCATATTAAACATAGTTCTAAATATATATGATTGTAAATCAAATTGAGCATAGACACGTGTGATTTGTTTCGAACATTTTATTTTACCTTTTAGTTTCATGTGTCAATTTTAAAATTATTTTAAAGTATCATTTTAGAATCAAGCTAAGCATTTCAAAGACTTTCTGTAAAGATTTTTGCTAGAAGGCTATCAAAATTTTGGGCAAACTAGTTTGTAACACAAGACAACTAAATACCTTCTTTAAAACTTTAACACAAGCTCGAATTTGTGTGTGTGTTTCTAAGACGTACTGTTGAACTGGACAAAAGCTATCCGACTTCAACACTTTACCTAAACAATTTTGCACAACACCTATGGCTTGAATTGCAAAATACAGTGTTGATGCATCGATGAAAAATAAAATTTACCTTTACAAACGCCGTTTACTTCAAAGTAATTTGAACAGCACAGATTCCCATCACTGAAAAAACCCCACCAAATAACAGAAATTATTTTTAACCTCCTCTTTATTACAGTAAAGACAACCTATGGATATTAATGTGATTGTGAATCAATATTCAAATTAATTTATTTTTTATAATATTCTAAATTAATTTTACTACCTATTTTATTTTTCATTGATTTACATACTTGCTTCAGTTTTCCAAACCGAAAAAAGTATTAAGTATGAAACTTAATGACACTGAAATTATGAGTATTATTATAAGATGAAAATCACATTTCAGTAACATCTTAATTGCATTTTCGGTATGTTATTTTATATTTGATAATTAAATACTTGCACCTGATTTTTTTGCGAGTTATAGAAATATCAAAATAACGCACAAATTGAATATTACATGGATTGAAATTTGTAATTCATTTTAATAACATCGATTTATATTTTTTCCAATTGATCTTTGATTAAAATTGTTCTTGAATGTCTATTCAATGACCAATGAATGATAAAAGAATACATTTATAAGTAAAGAAACATTGCATTTAAGCGCAAATATCATTTTTAACACTTTGGAAATAAAGAGACTCAATAACTTTTGAGCTAAAGAAGTTCAAATATACTATGTTTTTTTAAGCATACAGGTTGTTTAATATCAAATAACGCTATCAAAGTAACATTAGTTGTGACCATCGTTAGAATCTATTTAACCTTGTATATAATGTACTTACAAATAAACCAAAAAAAATTGACTATTTGACCTAAACCTTAACCCATGTTTAACTTATGCAAACAAAACCCGGCGTGAGTGCTGTTTGAATAAAATAAGAATTTCTGGCGCTGTATCTTGTATCAAAATCCTATCATTAATTACCTTACTGAGCTGTTTGAATAAAATAAGAGTTTCTGGCGCTGTATCTTGTATCAAAATCGCATCATAAAGAAAATTACTGAGCCGTTTGAATAAAATAAGAATTTCTGGCGCTGTATCTTGTATCAAAATCGTGTCATGAATTACCTTACTGAGCTGATTGAATAAAATAAGAATTTCTGGCGCTGTATCTTGTATCCAAATCGTATCATTAAGTACCTTACTGAGCTTGAGCTGTTGTTTTAGGATTTAAATAAATATAAAATATAAAGCCCCTGTAACACACTAACTGTTCAACTATCATCAGTCTTTAAACATTCTTCACATTTTTTCGTGAATTTGAAAAAAAACAAACAACAATTAGTCTATCAAAGTAACAGAAAGAAGAAACATCATCGTACAAAATAAATCATTACTGTACATCGACAGTGTGCAATGAGAATAGTAGTGCAATATCTTACCTCCCGTTACATATAGTGCTTTTTTTAGTACTATTGTAGATTACTGCTAGAACAATGGTTGTCATTATTTATTTCAAATGTTGACTTCAGTAACAGTTATGAGCAGGCGTATAAACCATAACGATGTATATAAATGAAATAAATAAATGCATAATGTACGAAAGCCCAGAAAGCTTATTTGAGATTCAAGATTCGAAATACGAGATTCGAAATTTAAAAATTCGAGATTCAATATCTTATTTGACTAATCAAATCATGCTCTTACCTTTCTCTTATCTACAAAAAAACTGTATTATTCTATCTCTAGTTCAATAATTACCTGTGTAAATGATATGCATAAATAATATACGATTAGAATACTGTGTGTGTTGCTAATCTAAGTGAGTTTGCTCGCCCTGTGTACATTTTCCCATAATACATGTACTTTTTACTTTTTTTTTACTAAAATTCTAAACCCTCCTGGCTTTTCCCTTCTTCTCGTTACGCTTACACCTAATTGCCCTAAATATATTCTAAGGCCACTCAAACGCATCTCGCTCCATGTTAAGTCGTTGTCCCGTCCCTAATCAACAATTAAAGTTTAATGTTTATAAAAACAAACGCCTTGAAATATTATTGATATAATTTTCGTTTTTTTAATTATACAAACATCAAATTCAATAATTAACTGAATTTTGTTTTTAACATTTTAAGCTACATCAAATTGGTCTTCACATTTACATGATTGTATGCATAAGTAATATTATTCAAGACGTTTTTTTGATCTACAAAGTCAAGAGATCTTGGACACCAATATATTAG
>WFKH01010931.1:71925954-71936173 GCA_016163765.1 Magallana hongkongensis
TCATATATATAGACTGCCCTTCTTAACCTGTATTTCATTTTTGAAAATTTATTCATTAGCAATATTTTCACAATTAAGAAAATCTCGATCGTAATAAAAAAATCCAAAGGATTCTTTTCAATTTTCAAAAAAAAATATGTGCAGGCTACTAACATTAAAAGAAAGTCATTGACCTAGTATTTAAATTTTAAAAATAGCAATACAATCGAAGTTCTTTAAGAAAAAATAGATGATTTTTCATTATCTTATAGATTTATTTAAAGAGATATCCTTATTTGCTTTCTTTGCCTTCATTTTGGAACAGAATATTTACATCTTAAATATCCTAATGATATAGAATTTTTATTTAGATAATAGAAAAATTTCAAATTATATTACATTTAAAAGCCATGGGTGTACTAATATGTGTAACATGCTGTTCATTATTTCGCTAATCATACCAGTGAAACTATCTAACACAGAAATACTGTAGAACTTTACAAATCGGATAATTAGAGATTTACATAAATTATGTTCTCTAGTAAACTTCTAACCAGATACCAGATCATACACATTTTTTATTTTAACTATTTTAATTTATGATTCTTATTTGATTTGTACATAGAAAAAAAAAACTAGCAAGTTTCTAGTACTGTCAAGGATATTACAATGAGACCATCTACTAAACAAAAGATACTCCTAATACTCCTATTTATGCCTGAATGGATGGTCATTGAATAGTAAACAGTTATTTCTTAAATCCAAAAAGAAATATGTTATTGATATTTAAAAGGCCACCTTTATCACAAAATAATTGTTATTTAGGTTTTGATCAAGTGATGCTTTAAATAGAGCTGGTCCTACATGTATTTAAGTTACTTTTATTAAATATCACATAAATAGAACACCTCACAGTTACAGTACACTTGCAAATGACAAGAAAATCTTTACACTGTAATTTAGGAAACAGGATGACTAACTTGTTAAAACATTTGTTTTTATTAGAAAAATATTAAAGTTTGTATTTATTATGTTTGCATTTCTCATTTATCTGTTTAAATTTATTGAAGTTAAACACTACAAAGCGCGGATGAAATATGGACATTAATATAAAACTGTATAATTGACCAAATAAAAGTTAAATAAGAAGACATTATCTATGTCACCTCTTTCAAAAATCTTATTAAAAGGCTGGCTATTGACGTTTTATTTTTTTTTATTGGTATGTATTGAACTGTAAAGATCATGTATGAGTTTGACGAATTTTCATGATTGTACATAACGTATATAAGTAACCAAAGTAGAGCTTAAAGCGAGCACTATCAATCACCGATGACATCGGCGAATTGGGGTAGATTGAGGGTATAGGGTTAGTAGAAATATATATCCTAATCATAACAACGTTCTCCTGAAATTCACAAGAGTACATGCAATTATCTACATTTTATACAGGATACAGGGTTATATTGATGAATAGTTCACTTAAAAATAAGACGTGTGGATCACGGCAAATGATATTTTCCAGGGTATTTGTCCATCGTAAAGATATGTTCAATTTATTTCATGGTGCATTTTTAATTTTATTTTCAGTTTGACTACTTCTTTGAGTATCTTGATTATAATCGCGTGTGATGATATACATTGGTTTGTTCAGTTCTTGCAACTGGTTTCAGGGATGTTTGAGTCCTCCACCTCCGCATAATAATGTACCCCACTGTTTCTCTTGGTGTAAACTTCAGAGTCAAGACAGTTGGTACCCACAAAAACGATATATCTAAGTTAATTGTTAGTATGAACAGGAAGAAAACAAATTTCAGATCATACTGTAGATTTAAAAGAAGAACATGGCAATGGGTGTCAGTGAACCAGAGCTGTTCATTGAATCATATTATATCAGAAAACTAGACACGATCTCGTTGTGAGCAAGGTGGAGGTTTTTCGTCCGTTTTGTAGAAGGTCGAAATAGGACATTAAATGGATATTCAACAACGAAACATCATCTGGAAATGGGAGCGGAGTCTTCATTTGAAGAAACAAACTTTTTTAAATCAAGCGATTGGGCTATGAAAGAGAGACAACGAGACCCCTGGTAACCCCTTATGTGAAGGACCAGCCCCTTTTTCTTGATGTTAAAAACATTCTTCTAATTGGTTAACAAGTATTTAGAAATTCTGTACCGTTCTCGAGATATCTGGAAATGAAAGTTTCAGGGGTAACCGAAACTCCTTTTAGGGACCGTTTAGCAAAAAAGGTATGGTTGCATATTGTGAAGCGCATTTTTCTACGCATCTTTTCTTTAATATTCCTTTAAAAAAATATTTCTCCATTTTGAGATATTAACGATCAATGATTTGGACTTTTGGTCCATTAAAATCGAAATTATGTAACAAAGGAGCAACAACTGTATCAGATCTAGAAAATTAACATCAATCAGTTGAGTCTTTTCTGAGAAAGCGTGTGCAAAAATTTGTAAGAAAGAAACACAATAATAATAGGGAAAAAGAAACCTAAAAGAAAAAAAATAGCCGATGATTGATTTTATGATCTGGCCTGTTTTGAGCTTATTTGACAGATTAATATTTCTTTTAGGTAGAACATGTGTCCTTTTTCTAAAATAAAAAAACAAGCTTTTATTTGAAATATTATGGCATATCTTGGCTTGTCAAAGATATGCAAATTTATCCAAGGACCTATAAATAGTGTTTATGTTTTTCCGGAATTTTTCCGGTTGAATATAATCGCTTTAAAATTAGGCCTCTTTTTGCATAATTTCTCGATTCTTCTTGAAACTGGTAAGACATGTTTTAATTCTCTGTAATAAAGTATACTCTTTAGATTAATTTACCCTCCCTTCCTCTCCCATTTCCTTTCCTTGGAACCACATACTGTTTTTCTTTACATTATATTTTTCAGGTTAACCATCATAACCTTTGTGATAACTTCAGTTCCGGTGTGATACCTTCAGTTCCGGACACATGAAATCTCTGTGATACCTGCAGCTCTGGACAAAAAATCGTCGCAGTGACACTCGTTCTATTCCTGACATTGTCGTTGAATTATGGCGCTATCGTCGCACCCCAACTCCAATGGAAGAGTGCAATCATTCAAATTGTCATAGGATACAGTATTTTACTGTCAATATAATGTGTTTATAATGCTGTTAATGTTTTTAAAATGATGTGTATTCATGCTTGTGCATTCGCGCACATACTTGCTGCATAAGAACTTTGACAGTTTTAATGTGTTTTGAACTTTGAAACTTGTGCATTTGCGTTTACCCATTCGCACAAACCTTGTGTATAACTTTGTCATTTGTATGTCTGTGCATTTGCGCTTACCCACTATACAGAATATTATATTTTGTGACGTTTGTGCATTTGCGCTCACCCACTGCGCAATGAGCCTATCGATGGGCCGTCACGTATTGTTGTATTGTTTGAATTGTTGTGAGGCAGCCCATTGGTAGCCTAAAGTCACTGCGGCCAGTAACGCCAAACCATAATAAAGTATTTAGTCCTAATCAATCTCTCTTAGTTTATTCATCAGGGTATCTTGGATAAGTTAAAGACATGGTAATATCAAGTTTTAAAATTCAAAGTAAGCTAAGTTGAAACCTGTATTTCTAGATTGTAAATCCTATTAAAGTTATAAGCAATACAAAAGAGCCCAGGAAAACGAATGCAAACGTCCGACATGTTGCATCTTCTATCATGGAATTGGTGTACCCGCTGTCTATGCAGTTGGCAACTGAAAGACGTATTTAAAAAACAATCAGGCATTGTACCAAAGGTCAACCAAACAATAAAGACCAATGGGGGAAGAAGATTTAATGGTTATGTTTCAAAAATCATATTGATTTTCCGAAGAAAAAAACCCCGATTTGTTTTGTCTTGACTTACATAAATGGATTCATAAAAATAATTATTTAACAAACAATTAATGAATGAAAGTAAAAAGGGAGCGCGTTTGGTCCGTTATATTTAAATTTTTCTTAATCTTCAATCAGGGATGCTCAAAATGTAAGAATATAAAACCAAACCAATGGAAAAAATAAAAAATGTTTAAGATTGATTTTGCAGGCAAAACAGTTGTGATCAGTTCACTGCTGACAAGACGAGGGAGTAATTTTGGAGCGTATTAAACGGAAATACAAAGAATAAACGGTTGCACAATTTTGGAAATATTTACACATGTATAACTCTGAAGGGGGAACAATGCATCCCCTCTTGCCGAAACTACATTTGTGACATAAACAGTTACTGATTCAGACAAAGCACAAAATACGGATAGAATGTAAAAACATAATATTTTGGACCTGGAAATTTATATGTTAATATACTACAAATGTTCAGCAAAATTTATAGTGATAGTAAGCTTAATACAGAGAAAAGAGAAACATCCTAACTAATCAGAGTAACGCAAAATGGGATGACCAAGCATAATGTGTTAGGAATATAATTTACAAGAATGTAAAAATCTTCGTCCGTTAAAAAAAAATATATTTAGGAACACAACCCAAATTCAAATATAGTTTACTTAAATTTGTCAATATCTACATGTTTTTTTTATATGGATCGCCCGGTCTTGAAATCGCCCACAGCTAGAAATAGAAACTATCTTTACTAAACACAGTAATTTGAAAATTGTTTTTAATTTGCTTAGTTTTAAAAGGGTGAAAATAAAACTAGGGCGAATATTTCCATGTAAACAGTATTTTTCCTACCGTTTTTTAGACAACCATGTACTGTGTTACAATACTCATCTTCCTTACGGTTACACTGTTCCACGCAAAACAAGCCGTAGTAATTTTGTAGACATGCGCTGCCTAAGTTCACGCCAAAGGTTCCCTCTGGTTATTCTACAAAGACATACAACAAATCGTATTAAGACAAAGTACTTTTGTTGATGTGAGATCCAGTGATGATAAGCTGTTACATGTATAATTTCTAAATGTGCTTAGACAAGGATATAGTGAAAACGAAAATTTATTTGAATAAAAACTGAATTCATTACATAAAATGAAATTATAAATAAAATGAAATGTAAAATCATTGCGGGGAAAATACATGAATGTACCTCTCTGACTAATTACACATTTTGTTTAACTTTTGCAGCTAATATGAAACATTTTATCACCTTTATAGCATATTTCCAAGCATTACTATAAATATATATGGAATTGAGTATAGTTTTGAACATGTTTTGATGTTTTAGTTACATATATGTCTCAAAACATAAACCAACATAACAAAACAAGGAGTCAAGTGTGTCAGTATTAAGAAGTTTTCTTTTTCGGTATAACGTGAGCATCAAGGTGAAGATTGTACAGACTTTCTCTTAAGTTTTATGCTTAAAGGCTGTGATAATAATCATGATTTTGGATTAAACTACAGTTTATTATAAAAGACAAATGATTACCTTCCTTTAAACTCATTATAAATTTAATGGTTTGTAAAAAAAAAAAAAACATGGTTTTGAATACTGTACCTCGTATTGTACAAACATCGTCATCCTAAAAGCCTTGTTCACAATATTACGTGAATTTGTTATAATAAGTCCATCAAAATAACAAAAAAAAATATCTCACGAGATGAATTATTACACTTCAGTTAACGATGAGATGTGTACTATAATATCTTACCTCCCGTTACAAGATGTGTTATTTTCAGCACTGTTGTAGATAAAAGTCAACGATGTAGTTGCCATGCTTCTAATGAAATGTTTACTATAATAAACGTTTAAACTTTTAAAGATATATACATGAAATAAAGAAATGTCATATGCCTAAATAAGTTATTAAAAACACTGTATTTTTATAAATATGAAAGATAAAATGTCCTTTTCAGCAGAAAAATAATTAAATTTATCAGACGTGCATATCATATCTAATGAACCTTACTCCGTCACCCACACGCTCTACAATACGCCAATGATTAAGATAAATTAACAATTTAGTTAAAACTAAATTTGTATCTGGGGCAAGTTATAATAAGTAAAAATGATGCATACAATTTAAACGTTATTTAATTTCATCGAAATAAAATGGTCGCCAGCATAAAAAATGGGTCCTTGTAACAACAATCACAATGACTTTTTCAGAATGTACGGATGCCGTTTGATTTCTGTCCTTACATATTTCAAATATTTTATATCATTAATGCATATATTAATGAATATATTATTTATTTATTACATTTTATTTTATAAATGCAGCATATTCTAAATTCTAAATAGCGATATATCGTATGTCTATATCGTGTAGAAGACAAACATTACGGCATGAGCGATTTGACGTTATCATCAAGTGTAGTGCATAAACGCTAATGCAGACTGAAAAAATAATGTATTAATAACCTAAAACAGAATTGTATTACATGTGAAATGTTTCCTCTTGACCTTTCTAAAAATGATTGACCACCGTTAATGATCGAAGGTCCCATATGTCAAAGATATCAATATTTTAGTGCACCCGTTAAAAAGTGCTAGCTGATTTCACACAATTAATGGTGTATAAAATGAACAAAGTGTAATTTTGTTATGTTTAAACACATTCTAGAATTTAACCGTTGTAATTTATTTAGTTGACATTTATTGAAAATTTTTGAAATAAAAAAAGACGTCATAATCGCACGTGATTCCAAACGGCGAGGAGTTTCCCGAAAGTGACGGAGTTAGGGTAGTGACGGAGTTAAAGAGCTACTAGTATGCGTTATACGACTTTTTTTTTTGGCATGATGAGAAATGATATGCACATGTGAAACAGCAGTTTAATGTACGTAAGATGGAACCGTTTCATACCGATTTCATTTCTCTTTTTTCTGTATTATAGTCAGGGTTAGTGTAGCTGCAACAATGTAGCCCTCTCCCGAATTACGGAGATTACTTTTATTAGCTTTTAAGTGTGTGTGTAACTAAATGTGCATTATTGTGTTTCTAAGGAAGTAATCGAGTTTGTATACGTACCAAGCTTACAACTATGTGTATGTTCGTGGACTGCATGTGAATTGGATGTACTGTTGCTTTAAACAGGAATTTATTCGCCCGTTGTGTTTTTTCGCCATATTACAAATGCAAACGGTCTTGCTAGTCTTGAACTTTCCCAGACACAGTTGTATGAAAAAAACCTCCTTCTAATTAACACAGTAATTGTATATCTTTTTTTTAAATCTTATATCGACCCGCTGAGAGCAAAAGCAAAAGGGGCAAACACCACCACCCAAAAATAAATAAAATAAACAAAACAAAAAAAAAAAACCTACAAAACGGGGGCGAATATTTTCTGTATACATAATCAATAAAAATAAATTTCATTGATTACTTTTGGTTTTCTTTATGTATGTATGGAGGTTCGTTATATCTGCAGCAATTCGACTAGTCAAAGGAATTTGTAAAAAAAAAAAATCATTCACATATGCAAAATACGTCCTTTCTGTGTTGGAGATAAATCTTAAAAATAAAATGTTTATAACTAAAATGATTTTAAGGTATCCCACTCCTCAATGTTCTTGTATCAATAATTTCTTGAGAAGTATATCATTGAAACCTGTAGACAAAACATACCTTAAAAATACAAAGAACATGGGAGGTCAGTGTTAATCCCTCAGAGTTATGGTCAATTTTAATTTGACCTTTTTGCACCTAAAATGCGATTTTAGCCTGATTAGGATTGTTGTCAGTATTTTAGATTGAACAAACTTATCTCTTCAAATATTGTTTTTAATTATGCACAATGGTCACACTGAATAGAGGAATTACGGGGGGAAAAAATGGAGGAAGCTGCATAAATTTTTGTATGACCTTTTTACACTTAAAATAGACAATTTTCATAATAGTTACAATTTGATTTGAAAGAAATATTTTTTGAATATCAAGAATTATATAATATTAATCCAGTTTGCCTAGATATGTATTCAGTATCATTTTGACATAATAAAACATGGGGGCAGTGATGCCAAATTTTAGACAATTTTCATAATAGCTACAATTTGATTTGAAAGAAATATTTTTTGAATATCAAGAATTATATAATATTAATCCAGTTTGCCTAGATATGTATTCAGTATCATTTTGACATAATAAAACATTGGGGTCAGTGATGCCAAATTTTAGATATGGCTTCAAAGGTAAAATTCTCGCAAAATTTGGCTTCATAATATTCAGACATGTTCTATACATTTGCATGATTTGATGCTAAACATCTATCACTCTCTCAAAATTTAATTTTGTACATGCCACACAGGACCTATAGAACATCTCACAAACCTATCAAATGTTTAAAAAGTGAATAATGAATAAAATGAAATTACCAGAAAAGTATTTTGAAAATTAATAAAATTGCTTTTTCTGTCATTTTCGTCTAAAAAAACCTTCCGCACGAAAAAAATAGTTCCCCCACAAACTTGTTTGTTTCTTGAATTCAAATGGATTTTCTTTAAGAATGTTGTGTATTTTTGAAATAATTATCTTTCTTTGATGATTAATATAATTAAATCATATTCATTTAAAATATAATGATCACCTGCGCAGTGAAATCAAAATGTGAGGAGTGAGATACCTTAAGGAGGTTGGCACCTGAAATACTAGTAATGTCATTTATCCGAAAACCACTTGGATATAAAGATGGGGTCCTAAAATGTTCATTTATTTTATTTGTGACCCATGTCACATGCCATTTTTGGAAATATGGGGCCCTGACAGAAATGATAATTTTCCTGTAATTATTGCAAACAATTGGCATGGAAATTTATTATTTGAAGAAATCAAACAAATATTTATAGTTTGAACTATTATTTAACTATGATTTCAATACAGTATGAAGTTGAACACATGTAGTGACTATAAAAGTAATATTTAGGTCAAAGTTTTAAAAACCTTGCTTTACTGATGGCTTTAAATTCCAGTACATAATGAGCACAACAGCAGATGTTAAGATTATTACGAAATTTTGGAGTAATCAAATTATAACGCAAATAAAAAAAATATTAGTAATGCCATCTTTCCAAAACTTTGCATACAAATAGACATACATTTGGTGTCTCATGTAAAATTAAAAAAAGTTGGGTTCACATCTCAAAATATTGAGATATGGCAAAAAATTAGCTAATTTTAGGCAAACATTTGAGTTCTTTACTTCTATGAAATTAAAGCTAAATCTGCCAAAATGTCGATAGAAATATCAAAATATTGTTTATATTTTTTCAGAACAACTTGAATATATCGTAATACACAAACTATCTGGAAGTTTGGTCTGCGCTAAAAATTATGAAGCTAAAGTAACAGTACTCTAAAACTATTGAGTTATGAAAATTGTTCATTTTCTTCTTGAAAACCTTCCGCCACAAAATATAGTCCCTTACTTAACTCTGTAAATATGTAATTTTCATTTAACAATTGCATTCAATATGGTTTATTTGGCCTTGTAAAATATAAATAAACCAATAGACTTGATATATGATGCAGAATTTTTAGACTAGAGGTGACATAAAATAGTTACCCCAAAAAAGAGGAACGAACCTCTTCAAGTGGCGAAAACGCTCTAAGACAAGAGCAATATTTAAAGTATCAAATTCATAATGATTACATAGTTATGAAACTGTGTTCCATATCTAAAAAATAATGATGAGACTATTGACGCACATATATAGATATGATAATAGATAAAAAAAAATCAATATATTTATATACTTTAAACATATGCTCTTAAACTATCTTGATAATTTTGTATAATTTTTTTTTAATCACAGTTTTCTCTTCAAAGTTCATATTAAAAATTTTAGTACAGTTTTATGAAACGTTTTAATTATTTTTCAGTGATGTATTCCTCGTACTACTTAGGAAAAAAATAAGGAAAAATATTTTTGCTGTCGTGATAGTCAAATCCTCTTTTTGAAATTACGAGAATATCGAGCTTTAAAAGCGACAAGAGTACTCGCAGCTGGATGTTGTTTGAAGAGATCGATTTTTACCATTGAAATTTAGTAGAGATCAAAAGTTGTTTAACTTTTAAAAGACAACATATTGCGAGAAAACAAATATATATAGCAAAAAAAAATTACCAGCTGTCAAAAACAGGATGATGTATATACAAAAACAGGATGATGTATATACAAAAACAGGATGATGTATATTCAAAAACAGGATGATGTTTATACAAAAACAGGATGATGTATATTCAAAAACAGGATGATGTTTATACAAAAACAGGATGATGTATATACAAAAACAGGATGATGTATATACA
>WFKH01010931.1:71936183-71947707 GCA_016163765.1 Magallana hongkongensis
AAACAGGATGATGTATATACAAAAACAGGATGATGTATATACATAAACAGGATGATGTATATACAAAAACAGGATGATGTAGATACATAAACAGGATGATGTATATACAAAAACAGGATGATGTATATACATAAACAGGATGATGTATATACATAAACAGGATGATGTATATACATAAACAGGATGATGTATATACAATACAGGATGATGTATATACATAAAAAGGATGATGTATATACAAAAACAGGATGATGTATATACAAAAACAGGATGATGTATATACATAAACAGGATGATGTATATACATATCTATGATTGGTTTTATTTCCTTTATATGTGCTTGTTTTATTTGTATCGATGAATATAGCCCTGTTCCCACAAAAAAGCGGAAAAGCAATGTTCAAAATCTTTCCTGTTTCACACTATTTCAAGGAAATTTACATTAAGTGTCAACAATTTGAGTCATTTATAATATTTTTTAAAAATTTTATATTTATTGAACGTACTACAAAAAGGAAAAGATAGGAACTTTTATCATTAACAAATAATAAAAAATAAAGAGTAACATTACAAAATGAACCTTCTGAGGAATTATAAAAACCCCGACATACATTAATTAATTCTAACATATTTTACCAAGAAAATAATTATTAACTCAAAAATAAAATAATATTGTACCGAATTGTAAAGTAACTTGTTCGTTAATAATTTATCCATATTACGCATTTCAATATAATATTCAAAATACATACACATCAACACTGTATACTTACAAAGAACAATCCGAATACTTTTATTTTATTTTCTGTTTATTGGTAAACAAGAAAAGCTAATTCAATTTAAATATAATACGGCCTTCAAATAACATAAGAATATCCGTTATTATACAACTGCAAAAACAAAGCTTTAATATAATCAATCATTTACACTTTAAACTGGCATAATTTCTCATTAACAACTTGATTAACAAGAATATAAATTTCATGTTTAAAGAAATTAAAACAAATCGTGTTCTACACTACAAATATACCTTCTCATACTCAACATTTTATAAGAAATACCTTATATAACATCACTTTTGTCAACTTTTTCTCTTGCTTCACTGAGATGCGAACAAGCCGCAAACTCTGAATGACTGTTCTTTGAACTTCTTTTTTCATTAATATCATAAAATTCCATAAAGTCATACTCATCGTCAGTTTTAATCTTGCCTGGATCGTAGAGTTCCGCAGTTGATGGGTCTAAATCAACTTTCAAAGACAGTACACTGTACTGAATAGGCACATGCAATTGCCCATAGTTACATTCCGAACCATGTCCATTATTTGTTTCTATTTCTGAATCACAATACGTTAACTGATGTTTGCATTCATTTATTATTTCCCTGTCTTTGATATATGGCGCCAAATGAATACTCTCAGCGGCACTGTTTGAATACATATGCATCATTTTAGATGTCATTAAGTCACCATGTAAATTATCCAAGATATCTTTCGTTTTTCGGGGGGAATGTTCATAAAATGAACGAGAAGCTGTTTCGAAATCCGCTTCTTCAGTGGTCCTAGGAGCAACTAAAACAATAAAACTATTTCATTGTATATAATACATAATTGACTCGAAAAAGATATATTCATTGTTTATTTATCATTGGCTTTGAAATTACCGAAGTTATTGCCATGATTTTCCTTCACAAACTGATATTGGTAATGTAATTGAATCTTTTGTTTTCTACAAAATAAACAAACGTGTAATTTTGCTCTATATAGCTTTTGGGATGACAGTTCTTTTATATAAAGCAGACATTTTATTCAGAATACTAGACCTTAATTTCAAACTGATCACTCCTGTCGCAGATAATACAATTACAGTAGACAAAAGAAAAGCAAATATTGTGATTTTCCAAACAGACGTCTTTTGGGTAAAGGCTTGATTGGACGCTGAAAATACTTTATAATTAGAATAACCAGTTAGTGCTTTGTTAGATCACAGTTTCTAATAGTTTGTATTTGAATGACATAACTAATAAAAAAAATATATGTGTTTATTACCTGTTTCACACCTACACACCATAATCATAAGTTAGAAAATGTTAGTAAAGACTACCCGAACCTTAGATTTTCGCATATATATATATATATATATATATATATATATATATATATATATATAAACAAGTTTTGACCGATATTAATCAATCGTGTAGACAATCGTGATTGACAAATTGGTATATTGAATAATATGTTAAATATAATTTGATAACGTGATGCGTACTTGCTTAATCACGTGACGTGCTTTTTTAAACTATTTTTTTTACCGATGTATATTTAACATGACCAATATGAGAATTCAGTGTTTTGTCATTAAGATACCAAATTTGCTGCAGTCCGAAATTAAGTACTTTTGCGCAAGTACTGATTTCGGTTTTTATTTTTTTTTTTCTGTCTAATTATATTTTTTTCATTATAAATAGTTTGTAACTGTATAAACGTGTTTGGTTCTATGTTTACATACATTGAGAGTCACATAATATTAAGTTTTTCAAAATTTTGGGTACTGTACCAACAACTGAATTTATCTAACCCGTAAAACATGCACTTAAGCGCTAGGATTATTCCTTTTAAACTACAGGCCTTAGAAGTTCATATCCTTTATGTCGTCAAAACCGATTCAGACGTCATAATGTAAACAGTGCATGTCAACGTCAAATTTTGTGCTACAATTAACAAATCATTTTATACAACTACATCCATTAGAAACCATCTGGTTATTTATTATTCATTGCCTCACTAGTGAACCATTCAATTGTTAAAAATCGTAATGTATATTTTTGCAATGCAGTAATTCGATGTTCAAACCTGTAGTTATATTTGATTCAAATATTTCCCTTTCTGTGAAAGTTTCTTTTTGTATACATCCGAGAGCCGGGTTACAGTACTGATACATGGAACAGTTACACGATTTCTCACAGAACCGTCCAAAGTAGTTTTGTGGACATATCGAGCCACAGTTTACACCAAATGTTCCTGGATGGCATTCTAAAACATAGATATTCAAACATACGAAAGCCCAGAAGGAGCATTCAAGATTCGAAATTTGAAATATGAGATTTGAAATACGAGATTCAAGATTAGAAATTCGAATTTCAAAATGTTAATTAACCAATCAAATCATGAATCTGAAAACTTGTATCCTAGCGACATCAAACTGTTTAAATAAAGATCATCCGTACATGTTCTTACCTACAAATAATTGTTGCTTTATCCCTAGCTAAATGAATATTATGATTTATTTTACACAGAATGTATTACACTTATTACCATTATTTATTCACTAGACTGACAACGGTTTCTTCCGTTTTTCATGATCTTGACAATGAGCACATGGCGGGTGTGACCGGTAGGCAGGGGATGCTTACTCCTCCTAGGCACCTGATCTCACCTCTATCTTTTAGAGGTCCGTGTTGCTCTGCTTTGAATTTGTATTTCGCTTTATGGATTTTTGAGGTGATTGACAGTTTGTTATTGTCATTTTTTACTTGTAAGAATGCAATGTGGTTCGATGATCTAAGAGATTTTGCTAGCCTTTTATGTAGTCCCTTCTGATGCGTTTGAACAAGTTGATATTTCACCAACAATAGTTTAAACCCGGATTTTTTTTTTACCCCTGTAGTGTATATAGTGTATATACATTAATTGTAGAGAGATTTGTGCGCGGAACCTGGAAAAATTTACCAGGAAGGGGGTGTATGAGGCCTTCTTTTCGGTAATTTCACTACATGTATGTAAATTTGATAAGCACAAATTCTCTCGAGTGGTGTCCGGACCCCCGACCCCTCCAACTCCTTTCACTGGATCCGTGTATGGAGATTATTTTTTAAAGTATGTTTTACTCTAAATAAAAACTATCAGTCCGGTTTCAACAATGAATATAACCATTACTTATCGTTTGTTTTAAATACATACATTAAATATGATTCTTTAAACTAATCATTGAAATATCACATCACATGTAATTTATACGAACATTTTCAGAATTTTAAGACTCTTCTTCCTAAGTGTACACCTACTCATAAGTCAAACTTTTGGCATTGTTTTCAATATAAAAGGATGTACACGATAAAAGTTATAAGGATGATTTGTTCACAGTGGCAAATATTTTTGTTTATACATGAATAAAACGTTAAATTTTGATTGCATGTATTTTTAAAAACTTTTAGTTTTAGTTTGTTATAATTCATTCTATCAACAAGAAAGAATAAATTGCATATAAGAGACAGTTATATGTATGACTGGTAAGTTAATCTCTCCTTAGTTTTCCATTCCAACCCCAAAGTGTATGTAATTAACTCTCTAAAGATGTAAACATGCACTACAAAGATCTGTGTACTTATACAATACATAACATATGTTCGGATAAAATTTAATCAAGGACAAAGCTACAAGGTTGCGAGTGGTGCACAATTACCACTTTGTCGCCATATTCACACATACCACCCAATAAAGATACTGTATGTGATGTGGGGAACGATAGACGTTGGCGGTAGAGGTAGCCTTCACACATTTTCAGTATCAATTTTATCACATTTAAACATAAATTATTAAAGTTGTTCTATTTCTATGGTATCTTTTGTTTACGTTATCTCAAAAATTATCGTGGATTTGCGCCCCGTTGCTCATTTATAATGGAATCCCCATAACAACCCACCCCCCCCCACCCCCCGAAAAAAAATTCCATTAAACATATTTCGCTCTTTTTATGTATCAGAATTTTTGCGACTTGGAACAATTAGCTTTTTTGACAGCCCTCTTTTTGTTTGTGTAAAAGTCAGCCTCTTTCTCTCTCTCTCTCTCTCTCTCTCTCTCTCTCTCTCTCTCTCTCTCTGTAAGGTCGTGGCATTCATGCACTACAATATACTTCTCGAATTTGGACTCTTGTCGTTCAGGTTGGAATTCTTCTCTGGTTTTAAAACTTAGATCAATGTGTCAGAACTTAATTCATTATAACCTCTAATATGAAAGGTTGATTCTATAATTGAATTTTATTTCATAGCTAAAACCGCACTTTTCATTTATTAACTTTAATCAGATTTTAACAAATAAATTTCTCTGCGAACAAAATTTAACACACCTGGGGCAAATACACTCCGGATTAAAATATATCGGAGGAGAATCCACACAGGGCGAGCAAAATCGCTTAGATTCGCGTAGCATACGGTATGATCACAAACTAGATTGTTTAAGTTCATTTAACCAATAATAACCATTATATTAGAGATAATATTACATTCATTTGTAGGTAAGAGTATGTACTGATGATATTTATATAAAACAGTTGGGTGTTGCTAGGAAACAGGTTTGCAGATCAATGATTTGATTCGTGAGTTAAGGTATTGAATGTCTAATTTTGAATCTCGAATCTTGTATTTTGAATCTCGAATGAGCCTTCTTGGTTTTCTTGCAAACATCTTAAACAATCCAAATATTTATTTGAGCTCTTTTTATCTCTTTCCACGATTTTAAATGATTAATGTTAGTTCTAAAGTATGCAATTAAGAATTTATACAATGACCTTATTTTTTTAATTACCTTTGCATTGATTTTTTTCTTTAAAGTAATTGGAACAGCACACACCATTCATGCTGAAAAGATATTTAGATCAAAGTGTGAACCTCGCACTAAGTTAAGTATTTTATATCAAATCAACTATAGTCGTTTCATGTACAGCAGTTATATCAATATATTTACATCTACCAAGTATTATTTCCTCTATTTCTTACGGAAATTTTTAGTTAATTCATAGTTATATAGAAACAGCCAGACTGAAATCTACACGCCCCATATATCGATTGGTCGAAATCTACAGCGAGCTAAGAAAAATCACGAACTGCACGAAATAATCATGATAATGTCAGACTCAAAGTCTCACAGGAGACGATTTGGCTGTTTCTTTTAGCTAACGTACTGATGTACGTTAACAGTAATTTAGTGAATTTTACTAACTTTTCATAATCAATTTATTAATTAGTTAAATGAAAGATGTTAATATAAACAATAGAATGCTTTCTTTGATGATTCATGCGGGTTATGAAGGTAGCGATCATTGCAGAAAAAATTTACATAACCCGCTAATGCGGTTTATGTATTTTTTCTGCAATATCGTTACCTTCATATCCCGAATGAACCACCAATGAAAGCATTTTATTGTTTGAGAAACCACATTCAATCTTGTAAGTTGAAAACTGATTTATTGTGTAGAGTATCGGAAAGGCACACCAAAAGACCTGACTCACAAAGCGGGCGTAAGGTTCACATTGTATGTTATGAAATTATATTTGTAAGGTTATTTTTCTATACAGCGATTCTTTAAAATTGAATTAACAATTGATTTATTGTCAACGGATTGCTCATAACGTTGTACCGGTTATCCTGATAAACTTATATGTGATTTAAACTGAAAGCAGTGTTAGTTTAAGAAGTAGTTTTTTCATGATATACATTAAGTACACATAAAGGACATGGATTGAACAGCAGGCCAACAAACCTATTTTAGTTCTTTCTATTTGAGATCAAAGTACAGATTAACAATTGTTTTCATTTGTTGTTTAACAAATATGTTTAATATTAATCCATAATGCATTAAGGAATTAAAACTTGTTTTAATTCAAAAAATAAAACAAAAACAATAAAATGAACATTCTGCAAAATGGTAAAAACGAAATGAAAACTGGGTTTTTTTTACTTACCTGTTACATTTTAGAGCGCCCGCCCAGTTTCTGATATGTAATATAGCAAATATAACAGCTAAAAAAAACATGAAGTGCATAAAAATCCATCATACTTCTAAACACAGTCGACCATATGATTATGATTTATTCACACGGAAGTTATGATATATTCATTTACTTGTTTTGTATGAAATCTACGAGGAAATACTAAATTAAAATTATTTAGAAAATCATAAAATTATGGTTTATCAAAACAAGATATGTAATGAATTTTGTATCAGAAGAATTGAATTATTAAACAAGGAACTTCGGACAAATAATTCAAGTTGTAATAGATGTTTCGAAATTTGAAATCAATTCAAATTTTCATTTCATATCGAGATCAAAAGTTCTAAGTCAATATTTTTTTTCACAACAAGGAAGTTCTATTAATCAAGGACATTTGACATGCACTTAACAGATTAAGAACGTTGACAGGAATATTCAGAATTTGCACATTTAACCCAATCTTAAATTATTTACGATCATTTTAATATTGAGCATTGTGACAAAACGGCATTCGGAATACCTAAGTTATATACAGACGGATATTTCAACTAATGTTAGTAATTATACATGTACTTAAAAAAAATTCCAAATTATGAAAGTAAGATTTACATATTGTTTTCTATTTTAAAATTCAAAATTTAACTATTTAGAAAAAAACACAGGTAATAGAAGGTAGTATCGGGTTAAGTCAATTTGACTTCGATGTTTTGTATCAAAGGTCCTAAATGCCAACGATATTCTTATTAAAATTGTGGATTAACAAAAGTGGCAATTATGTATATGACAAACTTTTTTCATTCAAAATTGAATAACTGAGACAAAAATAAAACAGAATTTGTTGTTGGTTGACTTGTTTTTAATATCATAAGTTGCTAAGGGCATTGTTTTATTTTTTTTCGTATTCTTCTCATGTTTGAATTTTCTTTTTTAATATGACGATGAAATAAAAAGATAGTATTTTAATGGAAAAGTAGAGCTAATGGCCGCTTTATAAAAAAGTGAACAAATATTATTATTGAATTTTCACTGAAATGTGATACACTAGAGAAGTATTGCCTTTAAAACCTAGTAAAATGTTCTTTGCTTTTGTCATTGAAGCAGTGCATGCCCCAAAACAATGCTTGTTCAAAAATTTCTTTGCAAAATCCCTTAATACCTCAGAGTTATCCAAAGAAGAACAGAAAAAAAGAAAAAATTAACAAAACAATTAAAATGTAAAATTATCCTACTAAAAAGAGGAGCAATTCAAATGAATTTAAATGAGGAGGTTTTTTTTTTTTACCTTAAAAGTAAGAGTGAACATTTCATCCAATACTAAGCATATTAAAGTAATAATTTTAAGTTCAAATTTATCAACAATTGCAGTCTCAGTTAGAGTCATTTTAAAACAATGGATGTTGAAAAAAAAAAAGTCAAAATCATTTATTTTGATCTCCTTGTAATGAACTATTCAAATGTAATTCTAGACTAAAAGTTTTTCTACACAATTATACTTAATGCTATTTTTTTCTCAAGCTCTATTAACCAGTGCGCGTGGGAAAAAGAACGAGCTAAACCTACAGATTCATCAAGAATTTTTTTTGGGCAACATCCCATAATGCTCTCTAATGATTCTCCCGTAGTGCTATGCAAAAAATGGCTGACATTTAACTCGTAATTTTCGGTGCCATGGGGTTTGAAGACACGTTTTGAGTATCGCACAAACTTTGGTAAGAACCAAGAGATTTTTTACATACTTCCATTCCATCGTATTGAGTCAAGATACGTAAACAAATGAGTGAAGGTTTTAACGTATGACGTCACAGTGATCTCGCGCTATATTTCCCGCGATAAATCTACAGGTGGATCAAACATCTGTAATTCGTGTTCTCGCTTTTTCAGTATAAACTGCGATATCTGCTTCTGATTATTAGTTAATTTTTTTTTTCGGCTTAGATAGAGATTATATATATACAAGCAAGATTTATACTTTACTGGCGTATTGATCCAATTTTAAGCTAATTCTGTATATAGTAAGTAAAATAAAGGAAGAAATTAAAAAAATATATAGGCAAAATTGCTATCAAAGATACAGCCTCGTCATTGAGAACTAAGTATAAATGAAGGAATAAAGAGAAAAAATACACAGTTAAAAAATCTATGTACATATTGCATATTGTCAAATCATTAATTTGGAAAATGGGAAACTACACACCTACAAAATGGGTCCGGGGGCATGGATACATGGATACAAAAAAAACCCCAAAATTTATGAAACGGATAAAAAGTCAGATAACAAGGTACAAAAGAAAAATAATATTTATCGTTTATACATTTGATCAAATTAAACACAAATTACATTTTACAGACTGATCAATTCTCTCCAAAGGTAAAGAACGATTTTGGGGGGATGCAAGTCTATGTTATGTATTTTGTACGATTTTTTAAAACTTAGAAATATTATCTCTCTCTCTCTCTCTCTCTCTCACACACACACACACACACACACACACACACACACACACACACACACACACACACACACAAATTATTTAATGATAGTTTATATTTCTCAAAATTCACATTATTTTTTACAGTTTGTAATAATTGAGTTATCCTTGACTTGTATATTAATCCCGATGAAAAGTACTATATAATTATGTATTATCACAGATATAAGACACAAAGCAAAAATTTGGGTGGGATTTATTTTAATGTAATTGGCTTATTTGGTCGCGGTAACATAAGGAACAAAATTTGGGAGCGGCCGCAGGGTCGTCTCCCCAACAACAAACAATCAAGTGTGGCGACCCCAAAATGGGCTAAATTGTGCACTGGGTAGGTCACAAATGCACTACGCCACTCAAAATGCAATATGGTCAAAGTTCAAAGTTTAATCAGAGTTCAAAGTTCAATCAGAGTTCAAAGTTCAATCAAAGCTGCATTAAAGTGCAATAAGGTTAAATGGGTCAATATCCCATTTAATACACAATTGTATAATTAAACATAATAATTTGCATGTATCAAAGTTGCAATGATGAAAAGCGCTATTTGCGCCACAAAAATGATACACGGTTTAGAAAACACTGTTCCATTTGAGGTGGGGTTTGACGAAAGCGCCACATGCATGAACATGCATCCGCCACCAAAGGTCCTACATATTGGTGACGGCGTCACATCCCCACCTCAAATAGATACCGCCGACCAATGCCAATGAGGATGGGATTGGTTTTACTTGGTTTTGACCCCCATTATATGTTCAATAGCTCCTTGTAAATTGTTGAGAAAAAGGTCGTTCCCCAACATGGATAGGTGGGTACCGTCACTATGAAAAAGTTGGGTATGACTGATTTTAATTTGAGGATGCTTGATGTAGGCCCCTCCCAGGCTCACCATGGTTTGAATTGCTTGGCGGTCAACTCGGGTTCGGGTTTGGTTCATGGCTTTTGTGTTTGTTGAATAGCGCCATGTTATCCTGGGGAGGGTAGAGGACCACACAAATTTGGTTTTTGGGAATAATGTTTTACATTGAGAGAGAATGTCATGTACCATGGTCAACAGCCGGTCAAGACGAGTTTTGCCAACATTATTGGCTCCACAATGAACGACAATAATGTGAGGAGGACTTTGCAATTTGAGGCCTTTGAGGTACTTGAGTTTAGGGACAAGGTCCAAAAGTTTCATGCCACTGTACCCCTGCCACAATATGTTGGCATTTGGAATGGATAGGTTGGTTCCTCCGATTCTTTGTGAGGCTGCTACTGTAGCATGTTTGATAATGGAAGATCCCAAAATCCACACATTAACTGGATCTGCAACCACTTGGATTAAATTGGTTTAGGAATGCAAATATTTGTTAAAATAATGACAGATACAAATAGGGAATTAAAATGAAGATCTTAAGGGAGGGAACATGATAAATAATCGCCAACTGCCGGTGGTTAGTTGAGTGAAGGGGAATGCTGAATATGCATTACCTAATGTAAGACCTATAGGCTTGTGAATGCCATCGCCCAGAGGCTTGTATGGCTTGTTCTGATAGACCCTGCTGTGCCAGCATGGTAGCTGCCCCTATCCTGAATGAATGAGATTTGTAATACTTGCTGTTGATTCCCAAAACTTGTAGGGCTTTTGCCAGTACTGATGAGAACTAATAGCGGGTTAGTGGTTGGCCGGAGTAGTGGCAAAACAGGGGGCCTGTAACATTTGGCCGGACTTGTAAATATTTGTTCATAATTTTGACCGGACAAAATTGGGTGTCAGTGGCATTGATGCGCAATGGGGTTCCTTTGCCTAGTTGATCCGTCTTGGAGTATTTAATGAGGAGATTGATAATAGAGTGTTGAATTGAAATATGCTGAACCTGGATGATTCTATCGGGTGAGTTACCCTTAGATAATGCTAATTCCCCCACCCTTAATAATGCATAATATGCTAAGGTAAACGCAGCAGAAAACAGTGAAGTTTCATATGTATCCTGACATACCACAGGCAACTTATGAAGGATTTGATTCAAAATCTCTAGTGTTATTGGCATGCGCACATCCCTGTTGTTTTTTTGCCTTTTCATGCCTTCTAACACTTTACCAGCAAGGAAATGTTTTGTAGGGTCACCGTTCCCTAATACTTTACATTTAAATGCAATTGCAGATGTATAGGCCCTAGCAGTGGTTTGTTTGCAGCCTTGTATGGACAAGTGAGCTATGAACATTAAAATGTGATTTGAAGGTGGTGGCCAAAGGATGGACAACTGTTGATTTAATCTAAACTGGT
>WFKH01010931.1:71962645-71982570 GCA_016163765.1 Magallana hongkongensis
GGGGGGGGGGGGGTATCAAGTAGCGTGCCATAGAAAGGACTAAAATGCGGGTCAATAGTTACGTGACTATTCTTTTTAACCAGGTATAAGGGAAGTCAATCAGGTCCTGCATTACATAAAGACAACATATGCATGTTTTGAAAAGTTAGGGCCTTGTTTCCGAAACGAAGATATAACCATGTTTTTGTATAAATTGCAACAGGAATTGCACGCATGTTTAGTGATTCAAGCTCAAAGTGTCATCTTGAGTTGAGCAAACTGGACCGAGGCTGCGCTATAAACTAATTGTTGGGTCATAGATGAATGTAAACGTACTATATTAAGCGTTAACGATATTTGGCCGAATATGATTTTTCAACATGTTAGCGTGGAATATTGTATTGACACATCTAGAATAATTTTGTTGTATTGTCTTGGTAATATGATAAGACTAGGCGTTTGATTTACCTCAATTTCATATCTATGGTGGCAAGAGAAGATTTTGATTTTCGAACAAGTTGTTAGTTTAAAATTTCCTCATATTAGTTATACATATTGGATCCAAGATTAATGGTTGGGATTGCTCTACTGGTGGCGCAGTCTATGCTTTGGCAGAGTTTTATGCCGAGATGTGTTTGGTGGCATTGAGTAACAAGTGGTATGTTATACGTCTTTGTCATTATAATCTTTAGTTCAGATGTTTCTTTTACATTTTGAATCAATGTAAAACAATGGACGAAAAAGAAAAATATATACTTTGTAAGAGAGTATGCCATATAACAAACAACAAAAATGTGTCAAACACAGAGAATGTTGGTTGTAAGCTGCGCTCTGAATTAACATATATAGTAAAAGTTACTGTATTTTTAGATTTTTCAACTTTAGAATGTACAGTCTTTATATTAATATCAACAATCTATACAAGAATAAAGCATCAGCCAAGCAACAAATATGTACATGATATAAGCTGCAATGTTGTTTTAATCAAGACGTTAAATATTCTCAAACTTGTTTTATATTGTTTTACAATTATTACCGTAAGAAGATGTTTGAACTATTACAATAGGCATTATTTAAATATAGTTTCATGATTACATTTATTGAATCCAATCAACGAAACAAACGATGTTTTTTTAACTAAAGATCATCTAAGGCGTAATGTCCTCAGTGCAGTCATCTTTTTTGTGGACAGGCATACTTGCCAAACTATATACTTGATCACTCATTAACGTTCCCGTAGAAGCTGCCTGCATTTCACCCAGATGTTTTTTTTCCGATGAGTTTGGCCTAACGTTTGATTGGAAGAACAAAGCAACTTCTTGATCTCTAAGTGAAAGATTGTCATACGGATATGCGGGGTCAGGTTCCTCATAGAATTGATGCTCCCCGATAGAACTTCTGCTATTTAAAGATGCAGAAAAACGGCTTGTTTCGTCTAAAAAAAACAACAACATATTTTGTTAAATTAAGTACATTAATGACATAAATAAAACAGGAAATGGAAACGTCCTTAACTTTATATCTTGTATGTGAAGTGCAATAGATTGTTTAATCTATATATTTGTAGAAATCTATTTGAAAACTAAACTAAAAATATATGGTATAATGTCACTGAATACGTGTATATTCTAAGTAAATCATATTGGAGTGTCTACTCTGTAAAATTGCTTTTGTGTAAAATCAGAATCAGAAAATGCATTAATCTCAAAATAAGTTTAAAATTGATAATAAGTTTAGATATTTTTTAGTTCCACTGATTTATGGAAATTAATATTTCAAAGATATATTTTTTGTATAGCCACCCGCACTTTTCTTCCATGGAAAGTTTTGTTTTGCATCTCACCAGTTTTATATCCATTTGATGCGTGTTCATTGCTTCTTCTGTGTCTAGCTTTAGTTCGCCCAATAAAATCCGAGAAAAATCTGGATTTGCCCTGAAGAACACCGACCACAGCAATAAGTATCAACAAAACCCCACCGAGAAAAAATGCAGTGTTGCGCCATGCCAAGTCTCCTTGGATGTTCCCTGAACATAATAATCATCGTAAAGATTTAGTATCGTTTAGCATTTTGATAGCCAAATATATTCTACAATACGATGAATGGAGTTTACCATTAACAACGGAAAAAAAAACCTCCAAAAACAATTCAAGAAACCCCCTCCCCCCCCAAAAAAAAAACAAAAAAACAAAAAACAAAAAAACCCCACGTAAATATGATAAAAATTATAATGAACAGTAAAGCAAATTCTTAGAAGTCAGTAAAACTTGAAATTTGTTTTAAATTCTGAAAATAAACATTTTGCATCTGAAACCAGTTTATGGCAAAAATACTGAGTAATGCTCTAAGATGATATTTACAATAGTAAATAAAAATTTCATTTTCTTTACTTATAATGAAAAAAATAAAATGACGAAATGTCATTTTAAATGTGACACATTAGATAATTAGAAAAAAGGCACATCGCCGTTATCTTTAACGAAAATAACGGTTTTCATTTCACGTGTTCCAAAATAAAAAGTTATAATTCAAGTTTTACTTTGGTATCATTTTCTATTGATAAAAGACTTAATCACGTTAAAGGGACATAGTCACGATTTTTGGTAAAATTCTATATTTCTGCTTTTATTATTTACAATGCATTAGGAATGCATTTCTAATATTCAAATGAAATTTGAGAGTCAATCGTAGATTTATCAGCAAGATACATGCCTCACAATTGTTTTTAATGTAAACAAGGCTCGTGCACTGTTTTTGTTCACATCGGTTCAATATACCAGTAAAAAATCTTTTTAAGCTGATTTGTCTAGTATGTTACTATTCATTTTCAGCATAAATACATTTCTAATGCTTAACACAATGATTTTAGGTATAAAAAAAAAACCTGGAATTTTTACTTTAACATTCAAAATGTAAACAAAAGCTTTGTATTGTAAGCTCTGTAACTCGCTTATAACTCAACGAATGACACTCAAATTTTGGTTGCCTATTAAAAATGACTTACTGAAGCATTGTAAATCAGAGAAATAATTTTTGACTAAAATCGTGACCATGCCCTTTTAATCCAACTAATCGAAAATTCAGCATGTTGTTTTCTCTTTTATTGTTTAGTGTTGTAAAGAGGCTTATGTCAGTAGCACGTTTATGGTAGTGAATCAGAAATTATATTATAATTCATGCTATGAAGTAAATTACGATGATGAGTTAAATCAAATTATAATAAATTGTTTTGAAATAAAATCAATATCATACCGATAGCAAAAGGTACATCAGATACGTTTGGTCTAGTAATAGAATGGCTAGAACTTGAATTGTTCAGACATCCCTTCACGTTGTCACAGTATTGGTCAACTGAACAGATACACTGCTCCAAGCAGAGTCGACCATAAAAATTAGTTTTGCAGGTGCTGCTACATTTCAAGCCAAACGTCCCGTCGGGACATTCTGAATACGTAAAAAAGCATATTTTCTATTGTTTCTGCTACCACAAGTTGAAGATCGGACATTTGGTCAACGGAATTTTAACTGAAAAGTTACTACATGTAAAATGAAGATCTATGTCATTCATTCACTTTTAAATTGTCTTTCTGTCACAGTTTAGCTGGCTGAATAGCAAAGCTCTAAATTGTTTTGTCCTGCTTAGGATAATGCCTCCAGTTTGTTTTAGCTTCTTTATGCGTTTTATCAAAATCAAAATTAATATGGATTATATGTAGGAAAGTTTAATATGTTGGATTCGCACATTTTTAAGAAAAAATACATACAATTCCGTCATGTTGGATTTTATAAATATAAATCTAAAATTGAATTAAAAATTACATACCTTTACACGTGTCATTAACTTTTATATAACCAGCACAGCACCGCTTTTCAATACTAAAATAAATCAAGTTCAATAATTGGAACATTTTACCTGTCATTTATGTTTAACGAATTGGTTGCAAATACTGCAAAATAGCTTTTAAACATTTAGAGTGATATCTTTGTGTGATTACCATTTTAACTTCTCTTTACAAATAAACCAATTGAAATATAAACGTCTGAAAAAGGTCATTACTTCACAAATTGTGAACATTGTTTTTTACTACCATATTTTCCTCCTTTTTTGAAAGAGATCTATAAAGTTTAAATAAATTCTTTCTTTTATAGGGTTTATCAACCGGTTCATTATTATGATTGTACATGTATTATGAAAGTATGATAGAAAGATCAATACTTTCAAAATTTTGAAATTAAGTAAAACTTTGTTCTTTATTAACGTACTTTTATTCTTTCAGAAATTTAAAAAGATTAGACATTTTTTCTACGGTTCGGCATCTTGTTTATTATTTTACTGATAATCTGTGATTATTTTATACCATCAGTACATTTATTTGAGCATATATATATATATATATATATATATATATATATATATATATATATATGGTGGATAAAAATATATATAACACAATAGGGTTATAAAATACAAGTTATAAAATTGTAGTATGCACTTTATTACCGAATAAGCAAACGCAATAATTACAGTAAAACTGTCCACCCATGCATTAAAACATAAATCAGTTTAGTATACATTAGCTAAAAACTGATTATTTTGTAGATGAGTTGTAGTGCATTGTTTTCTCAGATTGTACATTTTATATTAGGTTAAAGTAAACATTGGATACATGTTCCTGTACCGAAAAGAGTGACAATATACCATATGCAAGAACATTAAAATGGTAATTGAATTGAAAACAGATACAAGTTGATTTTATATAATGATTCAGAATATCGTGTAAAAAAGAGATGTTGCAAAAATTGAACCCATAGTTAAAAAAACAACCATAATTTAGTAGCTAACGACCATTAGGCACAAGGGAAATCTATCGATCGAAACCTATTACAAAAATAATACATTACCTCCCGTCACATACTGTGCCTTTTTCAGTACTGCTGCAGGTGATTGTTAAGATTACAGCATTGATAAAAACAAAGAACATTTCTATGTCGGTCGACAAAAAAGAAATGTTTTCAAACATTTTTCTCAATAAATATGAAGAATCAAATAGCACATAAGGAAATCATTCTCCTATAAAATATATCCTTGTATGTATAAATGAAAAAGAATATGCCGTCACAACAAGGAAATGACATATTTATGAGTGCGAAGCTAATTCTGTTAGATTAATTATTTCAAGAGAATACTTAGAAGTAAAGATGATGGACGTTGTAATGCACGTGAAATACTTATATTAGTTTTCCATTTGACATTTGGATAAAATTTTGTTATTTATGAGGATAATTTGACTTACATTTTGTTCAAAATGATATAAAATAAAATTGTTAGATTTAAATTCAGAGAACCGTTTAAACCTGATCCTACCTCTATTTTTTAAGAGGACCGTGTTTGCTCTGCTCCTGTTTTGTAATTTTCCTTTGGACTTTTGAATTTGAACACTGTTCTTTATCACCACACGTCATTTGAACTTACATTTATAATGCTTTATTGATCTATGTTTATTCTTAGTTTTCCTGCATATATCGCTTTTTCAAAGATATTGGTTCCACTTGATTACCAGATTATTCTTACCTGAGTTTAGGTTTTGAGTCTTTTTGGACCGTGTTAAATCAACTGTTAGCATGATCGTTACATGTCGTAGCAAATAGAACGAATTATCTAGTTTCAAATATGTTATAACTCATATGTAAACTATTACATGACATGTGTTGATAACGAACAGTGTTCAAATTCAAAAGTCCAAAGGAAAATTACAAAACAGGAGCAGAGCGAACACGGACCTCTTAATAAAAAAGTAGAGGTAGGATCAGGTGCCATGGGGGAGTGAGCATCCTCTGCTGACCGGTCACACCTGCCGTGTGATCTTTGTCGTAATCGGGAAAAAACGGAAAAGTCCCAATACATGTCATACAGAAACATATCATACAGAAACAGCTTCTGAAATAAGTACAAAAATTTTTTTGTTTATTAAAAAGTCATTCGATAACTTTGTTTTTTCGTTTATCATTTTTTGGTATAATTTTTTTTATATTTCATAATTTCAATATCCATTTTAGTGAGTAGAGTATATTTATAAGGTTTTTGTAAGTTGAGTTGTAGATACATTTATCATATATATTATAAGAAACAGTGAAATTTGAAAATAAATTCCATTGCAGTGTTTTAAGTAAAGTGTAAAGTGATTCAGTGTAATGGTATATATCGTTAAATTAAAGTATATGTAATGTCGCGCTTTTACCTTGTTGTATCGATAATGTGTATGGTGGGCTATTTGGGACATTACTTGCATTCAGCATTAAAGATTATGTGTAACTAAATATGCATTGTTTTTGTCCCTAAGTAATCTAGTGTGTTTACATACGGGACTTACAACTATGTGCATGTTCGACGGCTACACGAATGTGCTTTTACTGTGTACAGGGATATATTTGACTTGAATTAGTTTCGCCTTTCTATAAATACAAACGGTTTTGTCCCGTCTTGAATTTTCAGAGACACAGTTATGTGATAATAGCTCTTTCTAATGAGCATATGATTTTTTTATTTGCTCAGTCTTATCTCTGTTAAGGGGAGAAAAACATTGAAAATTTGTTGGTATTTTCAAAAATCTTCTTCTCATAAACTATTTTGCCAGAAAAGCTGAAACTTGTGTGGAAGCATCCTCAGGTAGTGTAGATTCATGTTTGTTCAAATCATGAACCCCAGGGGTAGGTTGTGGTCACAATGGGGGATCGAATTTTTACATGGTAATATTTAGAGTAAATCTTTAAAAATCTTCTTCTCTGAAACTGATTAGCCAGAAAAGCTGTAACTTATGTGGAAGCATCCTCAGGTTGTGTAGATTCAAATTTGTTCAAATCATGATCCCCAGGGGTAGGGTGGGGCCACAATGGGGGGTTGAATTTTACATAGGAATATATAGAGTAAATCTTTAAAAATCGACTACTCTAAAACTAATCAGCCAGAAAAGCTGTGACTTATGTGGAAGCATCCTCAGGTAGTGTAGATTCAAGTTTGTTCAAATCATGATCCCCGGGAGTAGGGTAGGGCCACAATGGGGGGTTGAATTTTTACATAGGAATATAAAGAGTAAATCTGTCTTCTCAAGATTCAAGTTTGTTCAAATCATGATCCCCAGGGGTAGGGTGGGGCCACAATGGGGGTTGAATTTTTACAAAGACATATATAGAGTAAATCTTTAAAAATCTTCTCTGAAACTTATCAGCCAGAAAAGCTGTAACTTGTGTGGAAGCATCCTCAGGTAGAATATATTCAAGTCTGTTCAAATTATGATCCCCAGGGGTAGGATGTTGCCACAGTGGGGGGGGGGGTTGAATTTTTACATCGGAATATATAGAGTAAATCTTTAAAAATCTTCTTTTCTGAAACTGATCAGCCAGAAAAGCTGAAACTTATGTGGAAGCATCCTCAGGTAGTGTAGATTCAAGTTAATCCCCAGGGCCACAATGAGGGGTCGAATTTTTACATAGGAATATATAGAGAGAAATCTTTAAAAAAATAATTTTCAGAAACTAATCGGCCAGAAAAACTTAAACTTGTATGAAAGCATCCTCGGTTATGGTAGATTCAAGTTTGATAAAATCATGATCCCCAGGGGTAGGGTGGGGCCACAGTAGGTGTCAAATTTTCACATCGAAATATATAGCGAAAAATCTTTAAAAATATTATTCTCAGAAACTGATCGGGCAGAAAAGCTGTAACTTGTGTGGAAGCTTCCTCAGGTATGGAAGATTCAAGTTTGTTCAAATCATGATACTGGGAATAGGATAGGGCCACAATTGGGGGGGGGGGGGAGTTCAAACTTTTACATAGGAATATATGGGGAAATATCTTTAAAAATCATTTGCCTAGAAAAGTAAGATCAGATAGTGTAGATTAAAATTTGACAAAATCATAATCTTCAGGACTACGGTTGGGCCACATGGGGGGAGGGGCGGGGTTCCAATTTTACAAAGGAAAAAATTTAAATTATCCACAAAAACTCAAATGTTATTATATATGGTTTTACTTATATGCAAGCATTTTGAGCATTTTGAATTTTTGTTGATTCTTTAAAATTGTTTAGACTCTGGCCCCTGGACAATTCTTTGGCCTCACAAGGGGTTCAAAGTTTGATGTAGGTTTATAATCCATATATAAACAGTTTTTTAAGTCTGATCATTTTCTCGAGTGCAATGCTCAATATGTAATATGACTGTAAAATCATCCTTTTACAAAGGGGGTCAATGATAAACATGAGAATATGCAAGGGAATTTTTTATAAACAGGATGTATTATACGACATTGTTCAGATATTTTGTATATGACTCCATAAAGCTGATTTTATTATTGCTCAGGTGAGCGATGTGGCCCATGGGACTCTTGTTTCATATCTTGAGGTTCGTTACATGTAGCATATTCTATCAGCGCGCAACAAACTCGAAGTATTTCTGCAGCTACAATGTATGGATTATAATCAATCATATCTTTGAATCTTATAACATTAATATTGTAAAATATTCTGATGCCACTGTCACAATCAATAGATTTAGTCATGTGTACATTTACCTGTAGGGTACCTCTGATTTTTATTTTATGTTTATATCGGTAATTAGGTAGACAAGTATATAGTTAAAGTGAAACGTTTAATTGAAAGTTTTGTTATTTATGTTAAATTAAAAGGTTCCACCAAGGTTCCAGCAAGGTTCCGGCAAAGTTCCATCGATGTCCCAGTGATGGTCCAACAATAGTCACCCGTGTTCCGGTATTCTACATCTTACCACCCGTGTAATATCCTTCACTTACTACGCTGGAAGCCGGTGGACGGAAGCCGTCATCTTAGGACGTGGTACCGAAGGAGGACACATCGGAGGAACACTGGAGGGACACAACGGATATACATACCACCAAAGGAGGCCAGGATGGATCTCATATTATAAACATTTTTTTTTTGGTTAATATTTTTTTTTTTTTTTTTTTTTTTTTTGTGAATATGTATATTTGTAAATTTATTGATTTTATTTATAGATAAAGATTGTAAATACTTATTGATGTTCTGTTATTGCTCGACTGATTGGACACACGACGGCTGTCGTGACAGTCACAATCAATACTCATTTATGATAGGGTTCGTCAGGGTTAATCGTTAAATCTTTGAAATATCGTTGCAGGCTTGATTTTTGCTTCCAAAAGTAAGTAACTTGTAACTTGCTACTATAACAGTAAACTCAACGTCATTATTTACTTCCAAGTGGCCACACTACGGAAGGGGAGACCGGAACTTCACTTAATATGTTTAAGCACAAAACTAAGGTATACCGTTTTTGATGCCAAATTCAAAAAAATTAACAAATTAAATCTTGTCAGGCTTTTCTTACTGCAAGGTATGTCAGCAGTATATATTTACTAGTTTAAAAGCTTTATTGAGAAGCTTTAACAGAAAATAAATGTGTAGTCAAAAGAAATGAAAAATAAAACCCATTCATCAATGCAAATATTTCCTTATTGATAAGTAAAAATCTGTAGTGGAGATAAATCTTCGAAATCAAATGTGTTTAAAATAATAATGATTTTGAGTGGTGAAAACGCCCTAAGACAAAATGAATATTTAAAGTATCAAATTCAAATTGATGACATCAATACATGTAAGCGGGTAGGTTAAGGCAACTCCGAGTTCAATGATCGTCGATATTATGATTATTTTAGAATCTGATTATTTTTTATGAAAACAGTGCTGAATATTAATATCAAGTGAGTGCGTTCACCAAGATGTTATATTTTTACTTCGGAATCGAGTCGATGTTTGAAGCTGCCGTGCCATGGTATCACGTGACAGTTAAAAAAAGATTACTTTTTTACCTTAACAAAAAATCAAAAAGTGCTACACTACCCCAAAGTTCATTTGTATGTATGATACTATAATTCGATTGGCAATTAGGTCATGTTTATTAGTATTACTAATCCTACTGTGAATCGCATAAAATAAAAAATGTCATTATTTATCGGAAACCCCCTCAACTTCTTTAATTTCAACGAAGCAAAGAATTCTAGCAGCACTTTTAGAGTATTTTAGTTCATATGCTTTTGATATTTGCCAAATTCATCTTTCATAATATTCGGGGAAGAGTTACACCTTTGCCTTTTTTGCACACACTGACAGAGAAAAGGCCGGTCAACCCATATAAATGTTTATCTGCTTACCATATAACTTTCGCTGTTAAAACAAAATATCCATGCCTGTATTATCCTTATTATTCCTAACTGAAACTCATCTTAATCTTGGGTATCTGTATTAAATAAGTCTTATTTCGGCATTGTTTACACTGCATTTCGATAATTCGTCTCCCGATATTGATCTTCTCTATTAAACATGTTTGTGACGTCATCAATGATAATGATACGTAATGCAAAGAAATTGAAGATATATATTCAGTTAAAAGAGTTTCTAGTGCCACTGTAGTTTTTATAATTTGGACCAGAGATAAAGTTAAAATTAACATGTTTCTGAGTAAGATATGACGTCATGCTGTTTATTGTGACGTCAAATCGATCAGAGGAATATTTACTCAATCGATCGCTGAGAGTTGCCTTATCATACCCGCGTATAAAATTGTGTTCCACGTTTAGAAAAGTATGATCAGAATATTAACGCAAATATATGGAAATGATAAAAGATAAACGTTTTTAGTGTATTTAACAAATGCTAAGATTATCAAGTGGCTCTTCAAACATTTCAAACACATACTCTTAAATTGTTTTGATTATTTTGTATCACAGTTTTCTCTTCCAAGTTTTTTTTTAAATGTTTTACAGTGCTGCCATCATGTACGGAAGCGTATATGTGCTACATTGTAATTTTTTTGTTCTTTAAAATTCCAACTTTAAAGCTGATTTTTCCAACATTAATCTTGGAATTTTCAACTTTAATCTTGCAATTTCCAACTTTAATACTGGAATTACCAACTTAAATTTTGGATATTCCAACTTTTAAGTTGATTTTTCCAACTTTTATCTTGGAATTTTTAAGTTTCAAGTTGATTTTTTTCAAATTAAACGTTGGAATTTCAAACTTAAGTTTTAGAATATCCAACTTTAATCTTGGAATTTCTAAATTTGTTAATTGAATTTATATATGACAGTTTTTTATAACAGTATAAATATAACAGTATACATTACATGACAGGCAAACTGGGCATAAACTTAAAGCTGTATATGTATGAACTAGAAGTTTTCATAAAGATATATAAGATTGAAACGTTTAAAGTATACAGTATCAAATATCAACTTTCGAAATAATTTTGAATCAAATAAATGTTATCGTAATATGTTAAACAAGAGGGTGTCGTTAATTAAATGCAGGATTAGAAAGAAGCACACTAAGAGACAATTGAGATCAAAACAAAGCCTTGGAATTTGTATCTACATGGCATTAATAAAGATCACTTAAAGATCAGAAATTAGTCTGAAATTGAAAAACTTAAGTTGGATATTCCAAGATTAATGTTGGGAATTCCAACTTTAAAGTTGGAAAATCCAACTTTTAAGTTGGAAAAATCAACTTTAAATTTGGAAATTCCAACATTAAAGTTGGAAATTCTAGCTTTAAAGTTGGAAATTCAAAGATTAAAGCTGGAAATTCCAAAATTAAAGTTGAAAAATCCATCTTTAAAATTTGAAAATCCAACTTAAGTTTTTTTCAAAAATCAACTTGAAAGTTGGAAATTCCAAGATTAAAGTTAGGAATTTTAACTTTAAAGTTGGAATTAAAAAAAAAAAAAATTTACAATGTGGCACTATTACGCTTTCGTAATCATGAAAGTTGACAAGAATGGAATATAATAGGATGCATGCAGGATGCATGATACATGATGCTAATACATAAATTAATTTCTATTCTATCTTATCCTATCCTGCATTCTGTAGCTAATAAGATAAAAAAAAATGAATATCAGAGTTATTTTGCGAAACGAAAATTAATGTAACAATACATTGACCACATCAATGTTATTTGTTATTCAAAGTAAAACATTATAAATGAAGAAAATTTATATTCACAACTTCTTCATACTGAAAATTTAAAAGCAGTACAATGTCAAATGCCTTTTCCGCAGCTTGTTCTTGTTGCATGAATTCCAGAAGAAAAAAACTTGACGACCCAATGAATGTTTGTGTCATTTATTGACCAAATAAGTGACAAAATTATAACTAAAGCACATTAAATATAAAATTAAAATTATCATATTAGCTAATGTAATAACTGGAATAAGGTCTTATGATAAAATAAGAGTTTAAGCCTAGAAATGTTAAGTTGCAATTAGCGCGTATCCCAGTTATTATAATATAATGAATATATAACTTTTTGAAACAAGAAGGAGGTGTTTATTAAAAAGGGACACAAGGCATACTAAATGCTTGCACGACACATGCACCGCCACCCAAGAAAAAGGGATTTCTAACCAGAAACATGTGATAAAAGAGAATTAAAGCTATTTGGTTTACAAAAACATCCTGAAACTATGAGCAACCTTATAATAAACTCAAATATTTCTTTAACAATTTGGTAAAGGTATAATACCTTATTATGGTGTTCATGACTATATAAAAACAATATGCTGCAATGACTCGAAAAACAAGTGAATTTCACTCATGGACATATAAAACATTAGCATATCATACAACCCTTCATGGTTTAGACCATTATGATATGTTCACGACGTGAATAGAAAAAAAAACTGTGATACATTCAAATTAAATCACATGGTAAGTTCAGGACAAGCAGCATAGTCCGTGCACACGTATGATGATGCCATGACTATGTATACATAAAATAGAGCATACAAATTCTAAATTCATTTCAATGTTCTCAACTGCACACATATAATTCCTTGTACAAGTATGATGAGGTCATGACCACGTACGTGTATACATGTAAATAAACTAGAGAAAAATTCTCAACTCATTTCAATGTTCTGAACTGCACACAAGTAATTCCTTGTACAAGTATGATGATCTCATGACTACCTATACATAAAATAAAGCGGACAAATTCTAAGCTCATTTCAAATGTTCTTAACTACACACATATAATTCCTTGCACAACTATAATTAGATATGTTAAAGTCATGACTAAATATAAAATACATGTAGAGCAGACAAATTCTCAACTCTTTTCAATGTTGCAAACTGTGCATATCTAAAACCTGAATAAAAGTTCCTACCTAAAAAAGTGATTGCATGAGCAGTTGCCTGTTGTCATAAGTACCTAGTTAGATTAATAATAACCAATATGTGTAAATTTACGTATGCCTTGTAACTGAGGGGGCAGCAATATGCTAAACCCCTACCAATATGAGTCAGTGGCAGAAAATGTTTAATAGTTATCTGTAATGATAATAGCCTAGGACGATTTAAAATTCAAAGGAATCAAATCTAATGTAACGCTTAATAGCAGTGGAATGCCAACGACCAAGTTGCTGAATGACAATTTCGGCCAAACAACTCTTTGCAGCCTCTGTTGCAGCACCAATACGAAAACTATGCCCTGCATACTGCGATGTGTCCAAGCCAATGAATGACATAGCATGCTTTAGTTGGGTTGTCACATAACTGTGAGGAACTGGACGCCCTGATTTAAATGTAAATAGTGGGCCAGAATTGCGTTGAAATTGAGCAGTGGATGTTTTCAAAGCTTGAACTGGACAAAAGTTGTGGTTGAGGGTATTTGCAGACAGTGTTAATACTATTGGTTGGCTGTTGGCAAAGTTTTTGGCATGCCTCAGGATAATCCGCACCGAATTATCATCCAAAACTGAACATCTTGCCTTTGTATAACTTTGGCGTAAAAGGAGATGTTCCGCGGAACCAGTTCACTTAGCCTCATGAAGGCATGAAAGGCAAGAAGAAAAAACAGCTGACAATAGAACTCATATCATGTTCTTGGACTGTATGTTGTAATGCAGAGAGCAATTTGATAAAAATAGATTTTGTAATTGGGGGTCTGGTGTCAACAGTTTTTGAAAGATTGTGTGAACCCTGAAGAATTTTTCTAACTAGAAAGGAATGGGTTGGGTCGAAAACATTCTACAATTTATGGACATAACTTATAGCCGAAACAAGTGAAGTGATTGTGGCTGGGCCTAAGCCTTGTGTAAATAAGTCACCTACAAAGTTACAAATAATTATTACTGTAAAGGGAAAGGAGAAGAGTAAGTTATTAGAAACACATACTTTGTGTAGTAAAGTCCAACTTCTGAGGTACAGTTGTTTAGCAGATGGAGACAAGAATGCCTGAAGGAGCTGTTGACTTGACTGAATTAAATGTAGATCAGTTCGTTTGGCACTACTGTTGGCCTCAAGTCCAACCATAGGGCAATCTTCCTGGCTTCCTGGAATTTAAAATGGGAAAGGTAGTCGGCAAGTACATTTTGCTTCCCTGGAATGTGTTTTGCTTTGAATAAGATGTTGTAATTTCATTGCCGCTACAACTAATGGACGTACAAGCTTCATCAACGTTTTGTCTTTGCATAATTGTTCATTGACTCCTTGAACAACTGCTAAATCATCAGAGGAAAAGCGAATATTTTTATTAGAGAGATGTGTGCCCCAAATTTCCATAAACAGGACAATAGGGAAAATCTCCTTGGTGGAAATGTGATAAGTTGCCTGTATATCTAATCAAGATTCAACGAACCATATTGACCCATAGAATGCTGAAAATCCCATGGAACCCGAAGCATCAGTGTACATATGAAGCTTATGTGAAGACAGTCATTCATCTTGATGAAAGATAAATTCGCCATTAAAATTATCTATAAACAATTGCCATGCATTAATATCTGCCCGGTCCTCAGAAGTAAAGTTCATTTCATCAAATGGGTCTGATACATGACACGTTAAATATATGAGGCGTCTAAGAAATGCGCGACCAGGGGTGACCACTTGGCAAGCAAAGTTGAGTGAGCCTATTAAGGACTGTAATTCATCCAAATGAACTTTTCTTCTATGTACCGTCTTTGCAAGGAGTTGTCTCAAGTTGACAATTTTATCATCTGGTAATTTCCTTATCATATGTACCGAGTCTACTTCTATTCCATAAATGGTCAAACAAGTTGTCGAGAGAATAGTTTTAAGGGGTACTCCAAGTCTTTGACGTAAGTTCTCAAAGTTGTTTACGTCAGAGAGACATTCTGAGATGACGGTGGACCTATGAAAAAAATATTCATTAGATGAGACTACCCGAGGCCTTGTACTTATTCAACATAATCTACTGCAAAGATGTGCCTAACTTCTCAAATAACTGACATGCTGAACTAGCCCCCATAGGTAAAAATTTGTCGAAGTAATACTGATTGTTCCATACAAAACCCAAGGAGTGATTATCTAGGGAGTGAATTGGAATGTTTCTGTACCCATCGTCAATATCTAGCTTAGCCATTAGTGCTCCTACCCAAATATTTCTTAATTAACTGGATCACATTTTCAATAGATTCATATTGGACAACTGCCTTATCTCGAGAATTGTGTTCATTAGCTGAATTACTTTCTGGAAAGGATAGATCATGTATTATTCTAAATTATCCCTATATCTTTTTGGAACAAGCCCCAATGGAGAGCAGATAAAGTTATCAAAGGCTTTAGAAGTATAAGGACCAGAAATGCGATTGAGACCTAATTCTTTGTTTCACTTTTTCCTGACCACCATCGGACTTTTTCTTACCGAAGAATGATTGTTCTTAGCAGAATTTGACTGAAATTCAGAGCACCCAAGCCTAAATCCAAATTTGTAACCATCAACCAGAAATGATACCAAACGTTTGTCATAACCTTGCAATTCCTGAAGCAAAACATCATGCTTTAATGTTGTTGGAACTAAAAATCTTGGAGTTTGCTTTGTTTCTGTCTGACTTGTCCCGGTTGCAGTTGATTTTAGCGTGCTGGCCATTGCATAGCTGGGGCATGTGCTTGAAATTGCATGGTGATTTTTTGCACTTTCTACCATTGTTGTAACTAAAGCAAAAGTGTCGTGGTGATCTTGCACTATACTGGGTGTATGATGAGGGACGAAAGGAATGAGTGAGAGTAGAAGCTTTGAACATGTACTCCGTGATGGGGACTTGCCAAGGAACCTTATGTGACTGACGCAGCCTAGGAAGTTCTCGTCGTAATATCTCCAGGCATTGTCCCCATTGGAGCTCCAGATTTCCCTAACTGTGGAGCAGTATTTAAGCAGATTGGCAAATTCGTGGGGCAACTGTTCTGTGTATATGGACATGAATATCAGAAAGGCTGAAGTCCATTGATGTAAAGACATAATTGACTGTTTGAAGGGCTGAGAATTAAATTGAATTGAATTATTTTCTATTTTGATTGACAAATCGTCTTGTTTGAAATTTGGCAGCAAACATTTGAGATCAATGAATTGAGCATTCCAAATTTTGTTTTTGATACGGACAGGAACAGTTGACTCAAGAGGTATGCCACCTGCAACTGTGAGTGGGACAGGATGAGGAGAGTAAGTGTTAGAACCTATATCATATCTGCCACCGACTCACCTGAAAATAGCGTTGAAGGTTGTTGAGTAGATAAGCATTATTAAAATCAATAGAACTATTGCTACTCGTTGAAGCCTGCAGGTGTGTTTCAGCAATAGAAGGGCTGCTTGTAGACGGCATTGCTTGCTGTTTTTGCTCGAGGATGGCTGCTGCCAACTGGTCATAGTCGATGAGAGGGTTGCTGGCACTGCTTACTGGTTGTGTGGTTGGATTCAAATCTGTATTGAGTTGTATGGACGTACTCGGATCTGCAATGGTCTGACTACTGGTAATTGTAGAAGCACGACGAGTGGATCTCTTTGAAGTCTTTACTGGTGGAGTGGGTTTAGGAGCTGAGGATTTTCTTTTCTTTGGTGGCATTATGTTCTACAATAAGTGCATAGATGATGCATTTGACAAGAAAATAAGCAACCCAGAATTTTACTATACACAGTGTGCAAGAAGCCTAACTCTGTATCTCATAATTAATCTGTTCTTGCCAATTCAACCAGCCATTGTCAGTAATATTTAACACAAAATTATGTCATAAAAGATAGCCATGGCAGATAATATTAGATCAATAATTATATTTGTCATACTTCCCGACTCCGAAAAACGTCTTGGACGACAAAATAGATAAACTTGTTGCCATACAAGGTAAAATTATAAATTCAAGATCAAGCACATATGCAAGATCATAACATTCTTCAGGCAATCATTTTAAATAAATAAACAGACTTCCCGGCTCTCAACACAAAGACAAGGATTCAGGAAGTTTAAATAAATAAACTTGCTGCCGCACAGAATATGATCATAACTCAAGATCAAGCACAGATGCAAGATCATCAACATTCTTTAGGCAACCATTTTAAACAAATAAACAGACTTTCTGAAATGTTTCAAGGAGTCTTGGAAGGTAAAAGGAAAAAAAAAATTGTTGCCTCACATTGTGCTTCATGTAAAATTAATGATGCTTAGACAACATGACTTGATTGACCCATGTAAATAACATACATGGCATAACTGAATATGCCATAATTATATACTTATTGTCAATGGGCCGTTATCAATGCATTTCCATACTTAATAATTTGAGACAAAATAACCCAGTTGCCAACTAATATTGATACAGTAATACTTATCTAGGAGAATGCACAATAACCGCATTCCTTATGCTTCTCAAATATTTTTTCATTGGCGAGGGGGGATCCCCGGGCTTCAGGCTTCTACGAGGGGGGGGGGGGGGGAGGAGGCAAGGTGCACGCCATCTCTACCTAGGTGATACATATCCATCCAAAATCCCCTGTGTCTCCAGTAGTATATAATGCTCAATGTCTGTGTTATTTGTGTTAAGAGACCATTATTTTCAGTCACGCTATCGTTGTATTCCGGGGGACTCACGGAAGGATCCCTTCGCAGAAGCTGACCGATGATCACCACTTTGTCCCGAGGCCGTGTATCAGGTACTCGGCGAAGGAAACAATGTTGGTTGCAATTTGCTTACTTGGTATAAAACCAATGTCATTGTCACCTATTTGCATGAAAAACATATTAAGAGTCCCTGTAACGTCCCTCATTCGGTGCAGGTCGTATGTTCGTAAACCTCCTCTGGCACACACCGAGATTTTATACCGGTCAACGTCTAGATTTAGGTTTTGCAAATTCGGGTTAACGGTCATAAAATCAGCCAGCCTTTTGATGTATGAATGCCCGAGGAGACAGACATGTGTTTTGCACCTCGTGGTAAAAAACTATTTAGAGCGGCAACGGTTTTAGTTTTTGAAAGTTCGATCCCGATCGAAAAGAACTTGAAGATAATAGATACAATAACCAGAAATCGGAAGATTTGAAATATATAGTAGCTAATCAGCGAAGAAAGTTTGTATATAAAACATTTTATGGAACATAAAATTTTATTTAAGTTTAAGACTATATGAGTCAAATTTCACATTCTTTTTTATACCCGCACTTTCTAAAGAAAGTTCGGGTATATTGTTGTTACCCTGTTCCGTCCGTCCGTCTGTCCGTCCGTCTGTCACGTTTTACTTTCTCAAACTGCTCTAACATCTTATAAACCAGCAAACTGAACTCTTGGAGTTTGATCTGGGGTGTCATTTTGTTTTGTAAAAAGGTTTCAAAAATTATCTGGTAGTCCTGGGGGTCAAATAATTGGTAAAAAATGACGTTTTTCCACAAAAAAAACTTCTTCCTCGAACTCTTCATACATTTCCAACAATGGACATATCATCTATTGGAATATGTTTTGAGGTGTCCTATAGATGCGCAATAAGGTTTCGGAAATTTTCATTTGGTAGCTGAAAAATGACGTTTTTTTTTTTTTTTTTTTTTTTTTTTTTTTTTTTACAAAAAATCTGGTCTCAACAACGTCCACATTTTTTGCAGTAGCCAAATGATCTTCAAGAATATGAATGGGGGTGTCATTTTGAAATGTGATCAGGTTTCAGAATTTTGTTTATTTATGACGGGGATTGGGTGGCAACAAAAAATGACGTTTTTTGCAAAAAAAAAAGTATGGTTCTCATAACTCCTCTTACAACTTTTGGAGTAGCTACGCCATCTCTTGAGATATGATTAGAGCTGTCCTATAGGTATGCAATAATGTTTTAAAAATTTAAATTTCATCCAGGGAGTCAAATAGTAGCAGAAAATTGACGTTTATCACTCCCCCCCCCCCAAAAAAAAAACAAAAAACAAAAAAAAAACCTAGATCCCAGAACTCCCCTTATGATTTAATGAATAGACTTATCATATATATTGGGATATGATAGGGACTGTCCTATAGATGTGCAATATGGTTTTGAAAAATTAAAGTTACTCCTGGTAGTGAAATAGTAGCAGAAAAGTTACATTTATCCCATGCGCGGATCTAGAGGGGGGTGGGTCCAGATCTCCCTCCAAAATTCAAATTTCCTTAAATAATATTATAAATTGCCAAAAATATGCATCGGACCTCCTCCCCCCCCCCCCCCCCCCCCAATCAAACCTGGTTCTAAAGATTCAGAGTCTTCTAACATTCTTACATGTGTACAGTAGAAAACTTTAAATCTTTTCTTGATTGGTATTTTTCTCTAGATGCACATTAAGATTTTGGAAATTGCTTTTTAATTTTTAAGATAAACAAAAAGTTATATGTATTCGGGGCAGTTGTATAGTCTCCTAAACAAAGCAGGGTCATCATTAGGCTAGGAATTACCCACATGGGTCAAACACTACATATGAATAAGATAAAATACTTTATTATTTTCAGTTCTGGAAAGTCAGGGTGTCTCCGAGGGGGCATAACCTACATGTATATACTATTGCTGAGCAATGACACAAAGAACAAAAAAAAATATGGTTAAGGGATGGGAAATCAAAAGTTATCAAAATATATCATCATTTCCTATTTCAGAGGT